>JANAVB010010975.1:0-20000 GCA_029216955.1 Iris pallida
ATGTTTCTACCCTCCTTAGTGTATTACAACATTGCAATGCGCCACGTGGGATTACGAGTCATTTGTCAAGCATGAACGAGAACCGGGACATTCAGGCACATGTAGCGAGTAGGAACACTTTGTTCTCCAGGGTCAGATTCATGCTCAGGACAAAAGGCGTAAGGATATATCGCATACACAAACCAATACATATACACGTATATAAGCCAAGGTAGCATGAAAAATGGAAAACCAGGGACAGGCTGACTAGGTACTAAGGCAAGGTCGGCCAACCAACGCGGGCGCGTCACCTCCATGGCGCGGGCGCGTGGCGGGCGAGGGCGCGGTCATGAGCGCGGACGGCCACACGGGCGCGGGAAAAACGGCCGGCGCATGACGACCACGCAGGGCGCGGGAGACCACGCGGGCGCAGGGGCGCGGACCACGCAGGGCGCAGGCACCACGCAGGCGCAGGAGACCACGCCGCGGGCACCACGCAGGGCGCAGGAGACCACGCGGGCACCACGCAGGGCGCAGGAGACCACGCGTGCTGGAACCACGCGGCACGGGAGACCACGCGGGCGCAGGCACCACGCAGGGTGCAGGGCGCGGACCACGCAGGGCGTGGACACGCGAGGGCGCGGACTGGTGCTGGAACCACGGCGCGGGAGACCACGCGGGCGCAGGCACCACGCAGGGCGCAGGGGCGCAGGACCTCCCATAAGCGCGGCGCGGGATGCGCGCGCGGAGGGCGCGGACACAGGGGCGCGGGACCTCCCATAAGCGCGGCGCGGGATGCGCGCGCGCGGAGGGCGCGGACACAGGGGCGCGGGACCTCCCATAAGCGCGGCGCGGGATGCGCGCGCGCGGAGGGCGCGGACACAGGGCACTGTTCATCTTCTTCCCCTCAACTGAGAGGGAAGAACCATGAACCCTAAAAAAAACTCCAAAAATCATAACTAAGTCAAATCTTAACCAAATTTTGATTTTCAAAGTTCAATCTTGAGTAAAATTCAATTCTCTACAACATAGAACCATTAAAACTTGAAAATGATGGAGTTTAGTAGATCAAAACCAAGGAAAACCAAAAATGTTTAAAACTTAGATCTACAAAAATTAAAGCTTCCAATCAGAAAATTCCGAGTTCTAATCTAGTAGAGAGTGAGGAGAAGAACAAGTTTTGGTAAAAATTTTGAAGTAAAAATAAAAATGATGGATCTCTCCCTTGTGCAAGTTGATACTTGCCTTTGGTTGGGTGAAGGAAGTAAATGAGAGGAGTTATGAGGAATGAATGAGGGAAGAGAAAAGGAATGGGGTTTTATATAAAAGCCTAAACCAAGTTGGTTCATGATGACCCAACGGGTTCAAGTGAACCGAGAACATGTCACCCAATTAGAGCCAAAACTGTAAACTAAAATCACAGAAAATAAATTACGAAATATTATTTTGTTAAATAATTTGGGATATACATGAAGAAATACAACAAAATAAATATCGTATAAATATACGTAAATACAAATAAGCAGTATACGTACTAAAATATGTATACCGGAATCAGGGAGTGACATTTATCAATAAAAGAAGTATTTCTATTTCAAATTTCTGTGTTCAATATTTGGTTTTCTACAATGAATGGGTGCATGCATGTGTTTTTGCTTGACTAGTTGTTTTGTGCAGATACATGGCCTTGTGCAAGCGCAACTTAGGCTTGTACGACATCACGTCTTAGCAAGGACGAACGATCCCACAAGGATCCAGGCAAGACGGACGACCCTAGCGAGATCGGGGCGTGACACAAGCAATTAGCTAACGCCAATCTGGTTCATACCAGGGAACCAAGGAGAAAACATATGGCTTCCCACAGTAAGAAGAAGGACCCTAACAATCTGAACGTAAAGGGGACTTCCTTCAAGCAAAAGAAGGAAAAGTCTCAGATGCCTTGTTTCAAGTGTGGCAAGAAGGGCCACTTCAAGAGTAAATCCAAAGCAAAGACCAAACAAATAGAGCAAGGAGAGCCTAGCAAGGTATCCATGATCACTGACATTGTTACTATGATTGTGCAGGTCAATACTGTGGGGGCTGACTCTGACTGGTGGGTAGACACTAGAGCCACCTGTCATGTCTGCTCCAGCAAGGAGTGGTTCACCACCTATATACCAACTTCTGAAGTGGTTATGATAGCGAAGCAGGTACAAGCTGAAGTGCTCGGGATCGAGACAGTGGTTTTGAAGCTGACTTCGGGGAAGTCTCTAATGCTTCAAAGTGTGAAGCATGTACCTGCTATCGCAAAGAACCTGATCTCGGAAGGCCTACTCTGCAACGCAGGCCTAAGGATGGACATCAATGCTGGCCAGATGGTGATGTCCATAAAGGAAACATATTTCGGGAAAGCTTTTTGTACCGAAGGAATGTTCAAAATTTAGCTTGTAAATCAGTCCAATGTAATTAATGCAATCACTCATTCTGCTTATACTCTTGAGTTGTGGCATAATAGGCTAGGACATGTTCATTGTAAACGAATAAACAAAATGTTTAGTCTAGGGCTTATCTCCAAGTGTGGGGGTAAGGTAGAGAAATGTGAAGTTTGGGCTCAAACAAAGATCACAAGGAAATCCTTTCCTCGGGTTAATCGAAGTACAGATCTTCTGGAGTTGGTATACTCTGACAACTGTGACTTCAAACAATTCTCTATAAAGGCCGGGATGAAGTATTTCATAACCTTCATCGATGACTTCTCAAAGTATGTGTTCGTCTACTTGGTGAAGGCGAAAGACAAATCATTCGAGAAGTTCAAAGAGTTCAGAGCCGAAGCTGAGCGGCAGACAGGACAATAACTCAAGAGAATAAGAAGTGATCGAGGTGGAGAGTACATGTCTCATGAATTCGTATCGTTCTGCAAAGAATATGGAATTGTCAATGAGACTACGGCTCCGTACTCTCCTCAATCAAATGGAGTAGCAAATGTAAACCCCCTTAATTTTTACTATATTTTTTTATTAATTTATTTTGGTATTGATTTTTATTTTAGTATCGTACCTCGAGTGCGAATGCGTAAAGACGTAAATATGAGATATTTGTTCATTCATATACAAATATTTTATTATTGTTTTTCTTATGAATATAGAATAAATATGTCGTTTCAATACATAGTATAAACAAATATTTTCATATCAGAAGAACATTTCACGATATTTGCCAAAACTTTTATCTTTTACTTTTATAAAAGATTATTTTATTTCTAGTTCAAATTAATTTAAAAAACTATATTTTATGTAAATACCTTATTTGCATGGATGTACAAATTTTTATTCTATATTTTTTTGGATTTTCGAAATTATTTATTATTATTATTTTTAGAAAAGATATTTTGAATTTATTGTGGTAATTTAAACTTTGATTAGATTTTATTGATTTAATTTAAATAAGTTTGATTTAAATATGGGAATCATCTATATTTAATTTGGATTTGAAATTATCTAGATTTAATTGAGTTGGATTTGGATTGGATTTGGATTGAATCGGTTTTAAAATAATTTAAATTAAAAGGAAGATTAATTAAAGGGGGTTTTAAATAAATACTAATTCTACTTCTACTAGGAAAACATCTCTATCTATATCCTATCCTAACAAAGCAAACTCCAATTTATTTAAATCAAATCCTATCTAATTTAGGAGATAAATCTGAAATAAATACCTATATAAACCCAATACATCCCCCTTCTATCAGCCATAATTCGAAATTATTTTTAGTCTAATAAAAACTCTAAAATTCGTCATTAGAATTCAGCCCCGCTTTTTAGCAGCAAGAGCAACTTGGAACGACGATATCTCCTAGCTTCGAACTCCGTTTCGCCTCCAGTTTTTTTTAAAAGAAGCGTATCGAGGTAAGGTTTTCAAAAACATATTTTAATAGACAAAATTCATTTTGTATATTTTTGTAAAACTGTTTGAGTATTAGATGTCCGAAAAATAAACATATTTCGATATTTTAGTGATTTCGGGAGATTCCGGAAACGAAAATGCGATCCGTTTAGTTTTTCGGAAAGCTGATACGAAAACCTATGCCATATTCTAACTTCAAAATTTATTAAATAAATCTAATAGGTACAGTATTAATTATATTAGATAATAGACTATTTTCAGCATCCGGAGATGTTTGTTTCGACCTTAGTTCCTCGGCAGCTGTCGTTCCAACTACTTTCCTGTCTGATCTTCGCCACCACAGTTCTCAGGACCCATGCAAGTATACCTTGCTAATTTATTATCGTATTATTTATTTTTCAATATTTATTTACTTGTTTCGTATTTGTTATTCTTATTTGTTGCATGTCAACTTAGTTGTAGTGGACTACCCTCCTATTGTGGGATATTTTTATATCTCCGCTGGCCATGACACTTACACTACATGGTTTGAGGCATTTTATTAGGGGCACGACTTATTGACTAGCTATCTTTATTGTCGTGTGACGGTAGATATTCGTAACTACTATGATTATGGTTTTAGAGACTCAAGCAGTTACAAAACTGGACGAGTTATGGACATGACTTGAACAGTGTGGAAAATATTGGGGGAGGGCAGTCGCTAGTCCGTATGGGAATCCAAACAGGTAAACCATAGTCTCCGGATGGAACTGTGGCAATTTATTTGCAGATGCCCTCTGACGTTTTAGATGTTACGGACGGATACAGATGACTGGATGCCAGTTACGTATACATGAGCCTAAAATCCCACCCATGCGTATAAAAGTTGTCCTCTAAATTGCACATTAGGCGGTTAGAATCTCTTTTGCATATTTATGTCTAGTTTATATATTATTTTATTATTCTGACAGTTCATATTAGCTTGTTCTTCCTGTATCTTGCTACGTCCGTTTGAGGACCTGGTTCTTCCCCAGGTGTGTGCTTTCATGATTCACTGCAGGTATCCTAGCCGAGGCGTGGTTTTCTCCATTCCTTCGAAGATAATTGCGCTTGGTTCGTCTTGCAATTTTTATCGCTCAATTTCTTGTACATTTCTTTTATTGAGATAGTTGGTAGTGGGACTTTGTCTCCGCACAACGATTGTATCATAAATATCCAAGTTGATTTTATATTATTATTCTTTTCATTGTGGATGAGATTTAGTTTGTCTTGGATTACTATATTTTACAGCTTATGTATTTATACGAGGCCTACGTACTTCGTATGTATACAGCTGGCATGTCTACGTACTTAGTCCTACGTATTTTGGGACTGGGGCGTTACAGTAAAGAAGAAGAACAGAACGTTGACAGAAATGATTAACTCAATATTGTTGACTGCGGGTCTTCCGAAGTGCTACTGGGGAGATGCTGCATTGATGGCCACTTTTATTCAAAATAGGGTGCCTCATGAAACTTCAGACATTACTCCTCATGAACTCTGGTTCAAGGTCAGACCTAACTTGAATGTCATTCGAGTGTGGGGGTGTCTGGCATATGTCAAGCTTCCAGATCTGAAGATTCAGAAGCTTGGGACAAGGACTACAAAGACGATCTTCTTGGGGTATGCCGAAAAGAGTGATGCTCGAAGATTTCTTGATATTGAGTCAAGTCATATAATTGAATCTTACGACGTAGAATATTTTGAAGACAAATTTGTAAGGCACAAGAACATTGTTCTTGCGAATATTCCGGAGAACAATAAGGGTGCGCAAGAAACTGAAGTTTTCAATAAAGAAGTAATCCAAGAAGACGTTGTTGTTGAAACAACGGTTGAACCAGAACTAGTTGAGCCGTCTGCTAAGCGTATGAAGAGGCCAAAGGACTTAGGAAGTGACTTTGTCACCTATCATGTGGAAGCAGATCCGCTTACCTATGATGAGGCGATGAAGACCAGAGACGCGATTTTCTGGAAGGAGGCGATTGACAATAAAATTGATTCCATCACCTCAATAACACTTGGGTGTTGGTTGATCTTCTTGAAGGAGCGATACCCATCGGATGCAAATGGATCTTCAAGAAGAAGATGAAAGTAGATGGAACTATTGACAAGTTCAAGGCTAGGTTGGTAGCCAAGGGATTTTTTAAAAGCAGGAGATCGACTACTTTGACACATATGCTCCAGTAGCCCGGATGACCACCATCAGAATGTTAATTGCTCTCGCAGCGATACATAAGATGGTGATACATCAGATAGATGTGAAAACAGTTTTTCTAAATGGCGAGCTGACCGAAGAGATTTATATGTAACAGCTAGATGGATTTGTCGTCAAGGGTCTTGAAGACAAAGTGTGCAAGTTGGTAAAATTCTTGTACGGTCTTAAACAGGCTCCCAAGATGTGGCATGAGAAATTTGACAAGGTTATAAGGTCAAATGGTACATGGTCAGCGAGACAGACAAGTGTGTTTATACAAAGTTTGCTGATGAAAGAGGTGTGATCGTTTGTCTGTACGTGGACAACATGCTGATTCTAGGTACGAATATGGGCTGTGTTACGGAGACAAAGAAGTTCATCTCGAGCAAGTTCAGTATGAAGGACTTGGGGGAAGCTGATGTGATCTTAGGGATCATAATCATCCGGACAAACACTGGACTAGCGCTGTCACAGTCTCATTATATTGAGAAGATGATCACACGTTACGGGTATCAGGATCATCCAGGGATCGATACGCCTTACAGGTGTGATATGAAGTTGAAGCCTAATTCAGGGGAAAGCGTCAGGCAGTTGGAGTACGCAAGCATTATCAGGAGTTTGATGTATTCTACTACTGCCACAAGGCCTGACATAGCTTTTATCGTGGGAATGCTGAGTCGTTTCACGAGCAACCCAGATATTAAGCACTGGAAAGCTGTAAAACGGGTTATGAGATATCTCAAGAAGACTCAGACATATGTACTGCACTACAACGAGATCCGCCGGTAGTGGAAGGCTTCAGTGATGCCAGCTGGTGCTCAGAGGTGGAGAGCGAGAGGTCCACAGGTGGATTCATTTTCACAATGGATGGAGCTGCTATATCGTAGAAGTCGAAGAAGTAGACTATGCTCTCGCAATCATCCATGGAATCTGAGTTCTTTACACTTGATACGACAACAAAAGAAGCAGAATGCCTTTGAAAGCTCATGTATGATCTTCTAGTGGTTAGGGCACAAATACCGACAATACTGATATACTGTAACAACCAGGCGACTGAGATGGTAGCATCAAATGACCTCATCAACATGAAGAAGAGGACTGTGTGGTTGAAGCACAGGACAGTACACGATCTTATCAAAAGATGTGTAATTGCAGTAATTGATGTTCGAAGTCAGGAAAACCTGGCGGATCCGTTCACCAAGGGCCTCAAGCGCCAGCTGGTCGATGACACAGCATATAAAATGGGCTTGAAGGCATTCTGATATTGAATTATTGCAATCTTACCATAAAGTTTTATGCTATTAGTTCAAAGAGAAATCTACTAGGCAACTAGCTTTTGGTTCAAGGGAGGACCATTAATCGAAAGAATATCAGAACGGTGGGTACATGTCCTATTAGCCATGGAGAGGTTACGGATCTACAACCACTGTTGTCTACTGTTGTTTTCTGTAGAAAATAGATCCTGTGGGATGGTTGGCTTAAACGCCTTAATGAGTTCTCAGACAGAGCGAATGCCTGGTGTACTTTACAGGAAGCACGGTAGTGCAGCACTACAAGGAGTGAAACTCCATGCTATAGTGGGGTGACTCCACCATGAGGTTCCCGAAAGGGGTAATGCCTCGGCTATGTGAGCCAAGTCACAACGAAGTAGTACCGCAAATAGGCAGGTAGACTAATGTTGTATGTTGAAATTAAAGAGGGTTGTAGTCAGCACTACAAAGGGGAGGAGTTCCTCATGTTACAGTGGCACGACACCACGATGAGGTACCCGAATAGGGATAAAGCCTCGACCTTGCAAGTCATGTCGTTGTGGCGTAACACCGCAAGGGAGCCTAAGGCTTCATGCTGGGTAGTATGGCACTACAAAGAGGCAGTGACCTCATGCTACAGTATTATGACACTACGATGAGATTTTCGATACGGGGTAAGGCCTCGTCCTTAGGCCATGTCATAGCAACGTAGCACCGCAAGGGAAGCGCAAAGCGCTTCATGCCATGTCTCTTTAATAAAGAACTCACCTATAATGTATGGACAGAGATAGCAGGCCATCTCTTGAGGGTAAACTTGTAGACGCCCAAAATTATACACTAAAACCAGGCTGGCACAGGGCCTTTAATGTGCAGCCAGAAGCACATGTAACTACATTATGTGAGTGGAAAGAATTTCAGCTGTGATACAGAATTTAAGGCTTAGTCCATTCTTGTATTATAGTCTGTTGTTTGACCCATGCGGGAAGATTCAAGTCGTCAGCGACATCTCTCCTAATGCATGATGGACAGTTACTGTGGGAAACACTCAAATCCATATATATAGAGAGATATGTGGGGGATTGTTGGAGTTTGTCCTTTTTTATTGGAAAGTTTAGTCCCACATCGGCTAGGCCAAAGGAGTTGTATCTCTATATAATAGCTATGCTTGTTTATGTGGTGTGGAGGTGCACATAGGTGTGCCATGTGTGGGTATTTTTCTAATAGAAAAAAGGCTAAATCAATAATGAAAGCATTCATGCTTTTTGCTCTTGGAAAATTAATTTTCATTGGAGCTAAGCCCCGTAGGGGCTTAGCGACTCGGACTCGGGCTCATGGGCTCATAAGACATAATGTGGTGTTTTGTTGGCGTACTTTGCACTTAACACGTCAGCATCGTCGCTAGGTGCATAGTGCGCTTAAGTTGTACTCGTTGCGCGAGCCTCTTGTGCAGCCGATTGTGCACGTTGTGCGGTTTGCGCGGTTTGCACAGGGTGCGCGCGGTGCGCAAGTGGCACAAGTTGCACGAGTGGCACAGTGTGTGCATTGCACGGATTGTGCAGGTTGCGCGCGGTGTGTGCGGTGCAGTATGGCGCAGGTGGCGCAAGTGGTGTTGTGCGCGCAGTGTGCAATTGCGCGGGTGGCGCAAGTTGTGCGCGCTGTGCGCAAGTTGACTCAGATCGTGTCTGTGCACGATTTGAGCGGTTACAGTACGTTCGGGGTAATTTTTCCCACGTTCCGAACATTCTGCTTACTGAGCAGTTACAGCGCGGGCTTATATAAGGCTCTCTTCTCTCTCACAGTGAAAAATAGAATACAAGTACAAGTTGAGAATTCACATAAGGCAGAAGTATTTTTTTAGCACAATTCCTTACGTGTTTCCACAGAGTTTGAGAGAGAAGAGAAGCAGTGCACCAGCGCCACTTAGCGCAGGAGTCCGTGCGCCTTCCGAGGAGTCAGAAGAGCAGAGTGTTCCAAAGTTCTCCGTCGAACTTGCTGGTTCCTGGAAGTTGTTCGTGTGGGGCGAATTAAGCTTTGAGCAACGGTGATCATTTACCCCAGCAGGCTGTTCTTCCTTCTTTCGCCTGTCATCCACTTCGTTACTGCTGCTGGCAATTCGATTTGTACCTTCTTTTTAGAAGTACTACTATCATTTGTTGTTACGAAATCTTTTTAGATTTTCGAATCCAGAATCCTCCTAGGATCTCTATTGTGCACCTTCTTTGAAGTGTTGCAAAGAAATATTGTTTTTACAATTATTTTATTTTTTCAGTTTTTCATCGAAAATTGTGCCCCGGGACTAACAGTTAGTGTATTCATTTATTCCATTACTGGAGTTTTTTCCAAGTTGAACTCCAATCTTTCCGTAATTTTTCCTCTTGGTTTTCCATGTAACTATTATTGTGTTTGTTTTGTTATGCAACAATATTGTGCGTTTAAAGAGTTCTATGATTTAGTTCAGTCCTCACAGGTTTCTATTGGTCGGAAATGATTATATTCTGTTCTGTTACGCCACTCTGTTCCTATCATGTGACGAAACAATTAATTACCTTGGAGAAGAGGGAGAGTGAACGGGGAAATGAGTCTGAACTGATGCCATGAGATTTCCTCAACAACGATCATAAGTTTATCTTTTGCTTCCATGTACTTTTGGGTCTCGTTTGGTTCACGGATTTAAAGAACCAAGAAAGGAAAGTTATTTCTTTCCTTTGTTTGGTAGCCACAAACTTGGGAACTTGGAAATCAATTTCCTGACAAGGGAAAAATTGGTGGGAATATGGTTCCACTCAAGACCCATGGGATTAATTTTTTCTCCTCCTTTTCCAACATTTATTACAAAAGTAACCATGTGTCATTGCTTATTTTACCATTAATGTTATTTTTTATAAATATTATTTTATTTTAAAAGGTAAGGATATTATTGGAACATTATTATTTTTGCTTTCCTTTCCTAGGTAGTTTCTTTGTTTTACCAAACAACGGAAAGGAAATGTGACACGAATCCTACTTTTCCATTCCCATGGAAAATATAAGGGAATTCATTTCCTTTCCATGAACCAAACGAGGCCTTGATGTTGTTGAATACTGATGCTTAGCCAAGTAGCAATCTGTTATATATACGTATCATTGTGTTCAATATACTGAATGAAGATACAGAGAGGTTGAAGCAATAGCCACGTCAAAAATCATATTCGATAGTCTGTCGGAAGCTATACAAAAGAAGGAATTGAAGCACAAGCATTGGTGACCTGTAGGTCCATTATCAAGACAAAATTGGTTCCTTCAGTAACATATCACTTTCGACATGTCAATCAATCTGTTCTAATAAAAAGCAACACTGAAAGTTTTAATGAACAATTTTTCTGACATATTTCGCTTCTGAAAGAGCGAGCACGCAATATCTAGAGCAGTTTTTGTTTCCCAAAACATCAGAATAACATATCCCATTCCTAAAACAAAGAATGGGTTGTCCCCTACGGGTGAAGAACAAGTAACATATCATTCTTCTGAAAGATACACAAAATCCTCTCCACAAGTATAACCCTCTTGTTCAGAAGTAGAACCCTCTTTCCATTTGATGTCACTAATTGTGAGATTAGTCAACTTCCCCTCCACAAGTGTAGTTGTGTTCCCAGTGTCTTTCGATCTAATGCCAGCCAAATTCTCCAGACTCTTCTCTAATTCTGAGATTCTGTCGACTAGTTGTGGAACAATACCCATTCCTTCTTCAACCATTGTCATTCGCTCTTCAAATTTTGTCATTCGCTGTTCCATCTTCGTCATTCCTTCTTCAAATTTTGTGTTGAATTGCTCCAATATCTGCATCAATCAATTGAAGTTACTTTTCGTATTTCCTTTTACAAAATTACATACTAGTGAGTTTAAATGACACTTGTATAACGCTATAAGTAAAACCACCGAAAAAATTCAAAGCCACAGGGAGGCAATATGTAATTTAATGAACTTCTTCGATTAGTATTTTAAGTTTAAAGAAAAAACTTTGCAGTTTTAGTACTAAAGGAGAAGTTTTAATTGACACTTATAAAAACTGTAATGTGTAATATGGCCTTGAAACAAATAAGGTGCCATAAGCAAACTACAGGAAGGCAATATGCAAAGTATTAGTTGTAAAAATAGCACCTATGCATGAACATACCTGAGAAAATCTTTGTTGTTGCACCTGAACTTCTGTGCTGATAACTCCATCATCTCTATGAGCCTTGTAAGGAGCCATCGGAGTTGCTGCAAAAGGTTGCTTCTTCGATGCATGACTATTTAAATGAGGATATGTATGTGTTGGAATTACAGTACATGGTTGAAGTTGTTCTTGCGAGAGCACTTGCTGCACCAGTCCTTGTGGTAGATCGTCATGCTGTCCAGGTTAAAGAATAGACAGAATTACCTTGCAAAATATTACATATAAATATAGCCAATGTATATGTATGAAAAAACTAAAAAAGGGAAAGGTTAGCCAGCTTACCTGAGAAAAATTTTGTTGGGGTCTGCGCATTTTAGCCTCATTCCAAATATGTGGCATCTGAGCATCATTCCAAATATCTATCACCCCCGGCTGTCCAGCCTGTTGCAAACTCACAAGTTCATACTAATGTTAGAATAAACATGTAACTCTTAACCTTCACTATAACTCTAGAGTTTTTGTGCAAAATATTACAATGTATATGTATGAAAAAAATAAAAAAAGGAAAGGTTACCCAGCTTACCTGACAAAATTTTTGTTGGGGTCTGTGCATTTGAGCATCATTCCAAATATCTATAACCCCCGGCTGTCCATCCTGTTGCAAACTCACAAGTTCATACTAATGTTAGAATAAACATGTAACTCTTAACCTTCACTATAACTCTAGAGTTTTTGTGCAAATTTTTTTTATCATGCTACAAGAGCAACCGAGCTCTAGTGCATTTTAAGAGGATTAAAACAAAAAATTTAAATGAGGCATCAGGACTTGACCCGTAGAACCTAGAAATGGAGGTTGAAATGTATGTTTTGGGATTACACTTGGTCGAAGTTGGTGTTGCTTGAACGCTTCCTGCAGCAGTTCTCTGTCTTGATGCAACTTCAGTACTTCTGGTAGAAGGCCATGCTGTCCAGGTTGAATATAGACAGAATTGCATTACAAAATATTACATATAAATATAGCCAATCTATATTTATGAAAATTTGAAAAAGGGAAAGGTTACCAACTTACCTGGAAAAAATTTTGTTGGGGTATGGGCATTTGAATATCATTCCAACTAGTATGTGGCATCTGAGCATCATTCCAAATAGGTATAAACCCCGGTTGTTCATCCTGTTGCAAACTCACAAGTTCAAACTAATATTAGAATAAACATGTAACTCTTAACCCTTACATTAAGGCCTCGTTTGGCTCCTGGGTTCGCGAAATCAAAGAAAGTCATTACTTTCCTATGTTTGGGTGTCAAAGGAATTGAGAAGGAAAGGAAAATGATTTCGAATGGAGAGAAAATTAGGAGAAAAAATGGTTACATCCATCCAAGCAAGGATTCAGTTTATCACATTTATGTATTCACTTTCTCTTCTAATTTTTTTGGCATTTCCAAATTCCAAACACCGGAAAGGAAAATCGATGGGAATTGTAGTTTCCCAAAGGAAAGGAAACACCAAGGAATTGATTTCCTTTCCTTTTCCTTTCCGCGAACCAAACAAGGCCTAACTCCAGGGTCGGCCTAACCTCATGCGGGCCAAAGACGAACTTCAAAATGGAGCCCCCATACATAATGTAAAAAAAGGAAAATTAAAACAATGTTTCCACAAAGAATTGAACTGGGGATCTCTAGTGTGCAAATCTAAAAAAATAACAACTACATCACAATTGTTTTGTGTTAAAGAAGTACCACGGTACATACTAGTTATAGTTTAGATACAAGATTATTAATATATTTATATTTAAAGTGATTTTTTTGGCCCACTTGATCCGTGTGTACTGAACAGAAGATTATTAATATATAGATTATTAATATATTTATATTTAAAGTGGTTTTTTTTTTGTCCACCTGGTCCGTGGGTCCTGGGCGGTCGTCCTGACTGCCCTGGGCGAGGACGGGCCATGTTTAATTCTTAGAGCTTTTCTGCAAGAAAATTTTATTGTGCTATAAGAGCAACCGAGATTCGAATCCTCTAGTGCATTTTAGGAGGATTAAAACAAAATCTACCAAAAAAGGGGCCTTCAACCTACGAAGCCATATTAATGAGCACACAAATGTTTTGGTGTCGGGGACTTCAACAAATACATATGACATAGTTCAACACAGTTGCAAAATAATAAGTATGATGTAGACTTCAAGAAGTAGAAAAGTATTACATCTTTGTTGTACTAAAGAACACATTGGAGCATCAACATTAGTATTATTATGAGAATAAGGGTGCAGAAATACTCGTAGTTCCATTAACGATAATTAATGGAACAAAAAGACCCAAGTACAACATTTTTTTTCTTCCAAATATTCGTGTTATAATGGACCCAAGTACAATATTCTCCAAAATGCAAAAAGGAAAAAAAAAGACAAAACAATATGTCGGCTACTCGCATTCTCTCATTCATTGATTTTAAACCAAGACTATAATCTACATCTCATCTTCGATGAATCCCTCCTCCACAAACATCCTCGTTTGGTTCGCGGAATGGAAGGGAAAGGAAATCAATTCCTTGTAATTTCCTTTCCTTTGGGAAATTTTATTTTCCATTGATTTTCCTTTCCTATGTTTGGAAACGCCAAGGAATTCGGAAAGGAAAGTGATTACTTCAATGTGGGAAAGTGATTCCTTGCTTGGATGGATGGAATCACTTTCCTCCCTAATTTCCCTTCCATTGGGAATCACTTTCCTTTCCTCCTCAATTCCTTTGACACCCAAACATAGGAAAGTAATCACTTTCCTTTCCCAACCCGAAGATTCCGCAAACCAAACGAGGTTGTTAGACTCTCGCGGACGCAAATTCCCTATAACTTCCAACAAACCTTTATGAACACAAAACCCCCCTTTTGTCCGACAAAATTACTCGCCCAAGATCCCAATCATTATAATTAAAAGAGTCATATAATCTATTAATTATAATTATATAATTATAGTTACCCTCCAAAAAAATGCCTAATTTTTGAGAATTGGGTCTAGTGCTAATTAAAATAAAAATGGAAGGGTAATTAAGATACGAATAGCAATTGTGGGGTAACCCCCCCCTTCTAAACAAAAAGGAATATTATCCAATCCGTTGTCTTCGCCATTATCAGCATAATCCTCAACTAAAATTTAAATTACATCCATACACATAAAACCAACCAAAAGGGACGAGATCAAAAATAAATTAAAAAAAGAAAATAACTAGGGAGGTGAACCTGAACCTTGACTTGCGAAGATGAAGATGATGATGGTAATTTTGGAGTTGTTTTTTCCATGACTCCCACTTTCCTTCCTTCCATTGCTACTCTCGATACAAATAAAAAATAAATAAAGAAGTTTACAGATACCGCGCATGATGTATATTTCTAAGATATCTATGATTTATTCCAAAATTAAAAAAAATATATTTCATCTCAATTTTTTTTTTTTTTTGAAATCACACACATACACACAATTGGGGGGCTCGAACTTTGCCGGCCCCTCCGGATGTCCGCTCTAATACCACTAGGCTAGAGAGCTCGGACATATTTCATCTCAATCGAATCTTTAAATTGATTGTTATCAGTTATTATTTACTTTTATAGATACCGAAACTGATGTTATCAGTTAATATTTAATTTTATAGATACCGGGTCTGAATAGTAGACACGGGTACTCAAAGCGGCTAAGGTTAGGGTCAACACAAATTC
Source organism: Iris pallida (assembly GCA_029216955.1). Classification (NCBI taxonomy): domain Eukaryota; kingdom Viridiplantae; phylum Streptophyta; class Magnoliopsida; order Asparagales; family Iridaceae; genus Iris; species Iris pallida. The sequence continues at coordinate 15,166 of JANAVB010010975.1, forward strand.
TGTCCAACTTGAACCCGGGTCTGATGTAGAGGTTTAGACTTTTAGAGACAGGATTAGGAATTATTCTATGTATTCTAAAAAATTATCATCAAACTGCCGAACTCAGCTGGCTCTTGTTGGTACCAAGGAGAGGTATAACTAGGGCTGGACATACAGTTCCAGAACTAGTGGTTCCGATCCTGGTCCGAATCGTAAAATGTCGAAACAAATCAGTTCCTAAAATTTGAAATTTAAACGGGACGGACCGAGACGGGTCGTGTGACATTAACGGGTCGGAACGGGTCCTATTTTCAAAATAAATGGGGTCCCAGTCCGACCAGTTTCTAGGGGTATATATTTTTCTTTGTCAATTTTTGGAATTTTTTGTTATTATAGTCTATAAATAATAGAACATGTTATTGTTTAGTAAATAAATTCTATAAGGAAGACATTAGACTTATTTTTTTTCTTATAGATAGTATATCATATGTAAATGTTTTCAATAATATTAACTTTTTTTAATTATGAAAATATTGCATGACAACAAGAGATTTTTGACAAAAATTACTTGCAGAAAAAGCATGTTGGAACGCACGTGTACGTGACTAGTCTTTAAATATGTGTCACAATGACACAATGATCCTATGGTTGAAAGGAATCGAAAGTTTCCTCGATCGCAAGGATACAAAATTGAGTTATGGGACTTGAATCACAAAAATCTGGATCAAACAACATTGTTGTATTCTATTAAAAAAGCAAGGGTAAACAATATTATCCAGAGTCCATGATCGTATGCTTCCACAATGGATACGAGCTTTGGTGAAGAAGGATCTATTTGTCTGTTGATGGAGGATAAATGTTGACAAATTACTTGTCAGCTATTGTTTATTGCAAACTTTTCATTTTTTTGGCATTGAAGATACTTATAAAATTAACAACTTTTGAGAACATCCAAACTACATCATTCTAAAGAATAGAAGAAATCTCCACATGCAGGGTATTTTTTTCTTCTTTAGGGATGCCCGGTATAATATACGGAACTTTATGAACGCTGCGTTGCATATTATTTGGATCCACTGTTTCCAATTTTCACACACACACCCGCACCTCCCCTGCGGTTTGATTTCGAGATCGTCTGCATAGCCAAAAAGGTTATATCTCTTCTCGCTGACCACAAGAGCCAGCTGAGTTCGGTCCACGTACAGGGTATTGAAAATAGAAAGACTGTGTGAATATCCGCACATAAGTTTGTTTCCCTCTCTAAGATTGTGGCAAAACAGTGTGAATATCCGCACATAAGTTCGGTCCACAGCTGAGTTCGGTCCACTCTTTCAATCGTTGAAGAAGGTCCAGACACTCATCAATCAATACACCATGTGGATGTAATGTAGCAGAGGCCTTTACAAATGAGGCTCAAAGCAATAGTAGAGTCGGACTCCACTAGCTACAAGATCAGAAAAACTTTCATCTATCCCAAATTGGAGGCCTTTACAAATACCCCAAAGCTCAGCTTCAATACTATAAATGAGCAAAAGTTGTCGGATTGCATCACGTTTCCGGTTGAGCACTCAAAAGGGGATGACCCATATTGGGTAGGATATGGGATCATGAGATGTACATAATTGGAATTGGTTCATGCCTCACATAAGAATTCCTTTTTAAGACATATGAGCCTAGTCCAATATCGCACCTCATAGGCCAACTCCGGTTCGGATTACATCGCGTTCCCAACACATGGTATCAAAGTCCATGGTTACGGGGACTGGTTTGGATGGCGCTAATTGGTTCGAGATAGATGGTGCTGAATATCAAAGCCCATGGTTACAGGGGCTGGTTTAGACGACTCTAATTAGTTCGAAACATACGGTAGTTCGAGACAGATTGTGCTGAACGTTCATGCGTATAATGGAGCAACCTCTATATTCTCATCTGGAGTTAGGAGCCACCTCCAAAGGGCGGTCTACGTGTTAGAAAATTCCTAAGGTGGAGCAAGACAAAAATTTCTAAGGTGGAGCAAGATGTTGTGGTTGACACACAATGGTGGTGTGTATGAACGTATCGATACGGGTCGAATGACAACATATTAGATCTCCTGGGTGCTCGTCTGGCGGAAACGAGCAAAGATACGAGAACGAACAAAGGTAGCACTGGTGCTAAGGTTGTTTGGCTGGCGAGAACGAGCAAAAAGATAGCAGAACGTATCAATACGGATCGAAATGACAATATGTTGGATCTCCTGGGTGCTCGTCTGGTGGAAACGAGCAAAGGTACGAGAACGAGCAAAGGTAGCACGGGTGCTAAGGTTGTTCGACTGGCGAGAACGAGGAAAAAGATAACAGGGTGCTAATGTTGTTCGACTAACGGAAACGAGCTAAAGTGGATATTGTTGGATGATCTCGTTTTCGGTTGAGCACTCAAAAGGGGGGTAATAATGGAGCTGATAATTTAGTCCCGCATCGGGTAGGAGGTGGGATCATAAGGTGTAGATAAATTGGAATTTGTTCAGACCTTACATAGAAATTCCTTTTTAAAATGTATACGTCCAGTCCAATATCGCACCTCGTGGACCAACTCCGATTCGGATCACACCGCGTTCCCAACAAAAGCTTGAAAAACCCTTCAACCATGCTCCACTCGAATTCCCAACAAAAGCTTGCAAAACCCTTCAACCACGCTCCACTCGAATTCCAAAAGACACCCAGCCTCGACAAGGCCCGGACTGTTGGGTTCGGTTATCTTCTTATGTGGAGAACAACATTCTTGTGTGGGAGAAGCTCAGAAATTCGAAGACGAAAAATGAAAGTCAGTCTGGAATCATAGGAATATCAGTGGTACTGGGATACTGGTAGCATACCACAAAGTGCCAAATATGTCCAACAACTTTTGGTGATTTTTTTTTTGCACAATAAGCATACTACTGGCTGATACGATGGTCTGTACGGCCTGAGCGAAAATTTAGTTTGAGAATGAGTGCTTTGACCAGATCCAGCAATCCAAATTGTAAGAGATTGGAAAGGAGGTACATGTCCCCTAAGGGGCTGTTTGGTAAACATGAAGTGAATTTGGATTTGGATTTGGACTTTCATGAAGGAAAGAAGGATAGGAATCCATGCACTTTCTTGCCTCCCTTATAGGGGACAAATGTGTTTGGTTGGGATAGGAAATAAGAAGTAGGAAGTGAAAAATTAGAAAAATGTGTTTGGTTGACATAGGAAAGTAAAAATTGGAAAGTGAAAAATTATAATTAATTCACATAATAATTTAGTAAATTAAATAATTAGTTTGATAACTTAAGATAATTAATTATTAACTAATTAAAAATTATAAATTTATCAACTCAAAATTAATTACTAATTACGAGTTACTATATAAATTAATTAATAAATTACTTTATTACCTAAAAAAAATCCCAGGCTGCCGGGAGTTACTTTATTAATTACTTTATTAATAAATTACTATGTAAATTAATAACTTTATTACTCTCTCTCTCTCCACTGACTCTTTATTCACCCCCAAAAAAAAAAAAATCTCAGGCCTTCTCTCCTCCGACCCCAAGCCCAACGGCTACCCACCGCCACTGCTACGGCTCTGCCCCCCAACCCTCCTTCTCCTCCTCTGCTTGCTCCGGAGCTCCGGATCCCGACCTCCGCTCTCTCTCCACCGCCAACCCTCTCCTCCTCCTCCTCCGAGCAGACCTCCTCCGGCTAGGCAGCGGCGGCGGCGTAGCGGAGACTGGAGCGCGACCACCGTGGAGGCCAGGCGACGCGAAGGCGGAGGCCAGGCGAAGCGGAGGCGGAGGCCAGGCGAGGTCTTGCTGGCCGTCGTAGTCGGCGGTGACGACGAGGAGGCCGGACTTTGATAAAAAAAAAATAGTTTTAATTTGTTAGTTAATATTTATTTAATGTTAATATCTCCAAATCCATCCACATCCATCCAAGGATCATGGATGTGGAAAGCTAAAATTGTAGGGGAACAAGGAGGGGACAGGAAGTGGAAGAACAGTGAATTGGATTCCAAATTCACCTTTCCATTGGTTTACCAAACAAAGAATTTTATGGATTTTGTTATAAATCCTATGGAAAACAGAATCCACAGCTCACTTCCCTGTTACCAAACAGGCCCTAACCTAATTTCACATATGAAGATGTGAGAATTCCACAATGAGGCTATGCAACTTCGAGAAAAGGAAGAAGGAATGAGAAAAGAGTTCGCATATCGTTCCAGAGGAGATCGTTTAGGGAGACCACATTGGTTTATCTTCACTTCACGGCTTTGATATTTTTTGCTGTATTCTCCGGGTCTGCTTGTAAAGAGGGGAAAAAAACAAAGTTAAGTGGGGTTAGGTAAGGGAGAGCAGAGTTAATATTTACTAACCTTGTAGTTAATACATATAACTTTGATTGGATTGGAGGAAGAGTTAAGTGTGATGTATTTAATAACTTTTGTTTGGATAAGAGGTTTTGAGTGAGAGGAGAATTAATAAAAATATAATATTTACTAAAATATCATTATTACATATGTCATAAAATTAAAATCAAATTGGAATTTTAGTTAGAACTTGTCAAAATATCTTCAGAAATGAGTAAGTTACGAAGCAGCATATTGAAATCAAGAAAAAATGAATAAAAATCTTGATATTGGACAAATAAGGATATTTCTGACTTTTTAAACAAAATTCCTCAATTCCCCTCGTTAACCCTTTGATTTGGAGGTTAAAAATAGACAAAAGAGGGTTAAACAAACCCCCACTTAACCCTCTATAACCCCCATCATAAACTCCCACCCTCAAACCAAGCATCTCTTATTTTTCTCACTTAACTTCCCCTCCCTTAACTCTCTTAACCCTCAATCCAAGC
>JANAVB010010975.1:25000-65547 GCA_029216955.1 Iris pallida
TCAAACAAGTTGTGTCTAGCATGTTAGGGTATGTGTGTGTCCATATGGTGTCCACGAGTCGTGTCCAAAGTGTCAACAGAAAGTATTATACATATATCAGAACATGTGAAGGCAGTGTGGTGCGTGTGTGTCGAGTGGAAATGTGCACGAAGTGTCCAAGTAATGTGTCATGGAGAAGTATCAAGGTGTCAACTAGGGGTCCAAGTGTCCTCTGAGTCCATTAGGACGTGTCCACGAAGTGTCGAGGCCCGTGTCCACAGAAATAGAAATCAGTATGTGTGCACGACTCGATTGACATCTGTGAGTCCAATAACTCCTCAATTTCTCCCTAAAATTATCCCAAATCTTGTGTGTGTAATGACAGACATTGCCCCCACCTGCCCAATAAGTGGCACCGCAAATCGTGTCGTCTCAAGGGAGAACGTACATGCGGGTAGCAGGACAGTGCACGCAGTCTCGTGTAGTATCCCCGTGTCCATTTTTGACACAGAAAACTACCCAAAATCAACTCAGTCAGCAAGAAATGCAATCTACATATAAATGGCTTTCTAAATATATAATTTTCACAGAAAACATAGAACAAAAGTTTTTAAGGGGCATTTCAACGAACACTTTGAATACCCCTCTGATACTCTTGCGATACGCACACCAAATGGATTCAATTTGAATCCAAACTTAGCCTAGGCTAGGGGGACCCTAAATGAATGCATCTATGGTGAGAAATTAAAAAATTAATAGGTTTAGTGGTCATTACCTATTGAGAGTTGGAATCTCAATGAAAGCTCCTAGATCTAAATCTCCACCATGCTCCAATGTTCAAATTGCTCCCAATCCTTGCTAGCTAGCCAATAGAGACATTCTCTACACTAGGGGAGTGTATTGCAATTGATTTGGTTCAATTTGGAGGTGATTTGGAGAAATAGGGCAAATTTGGGGAAGAACACAAATTAGGGTTAGGATTTATAATGATAGGAGGCAAGGGGCTAATGTCTACTTATATAGGCAAGGGGAGGCTCTACATGGCTGGTCATAAAGTTTCTAGGGTTAGGTTTAGGTTCAATTTGATTTAAAGGCTTCTCAAGTTATCAATTCTAGCCCTTTAGGAAAAGGCCCAAACTAGATTAGGGTTTTCCACAAATATCTAGTTCTAACATAATATCTAGATATTCTAGAACTTAGTTAACTTTATTAATTCTACTAACTAAGTCTCTAGGCTCATGATCAACATCTAGATTAGGATAATTCTACGATTTTACTAACTATAACACTTAGCACATTATTAATTAATTAAAATTCAAAATAAATCAAATTTCATAAATTACCAAAATACCCTTGCTCTAAAAAGTGGTGGTGACAAATCTACCCCCTTAGAAAAATTTTGTCCTCGAAATTTAATATGGTCTTACTCCTTCTAGTTTAAACCCCCAACAGCCAAGGTCAAGAAAATAACATGCAATCAGGGTCCTACTGGTCGTGGTTTCACAGTCTCGAACATGGTCACTACACTATCTAGCACAACATAAGAATATCCTGACAGGTACTAAGGAAATCACACATCACGATGGGAAAGAAGAACAGAAAAGACAGACCTGCTAACCCGTTACCCACAGCGTCGGCCTCCTCGACCGTCAGCGCAAAAGCCCTGCCCTCTGGGGTATATTCCTCTGATGGTGCGGGGCATGGTGCTGTGCTACAGGTGGCCTAGCTCCCTCTATCTACTTCATGATACTCAAGTAACATCTATACTGATATTTTACTCCATTATACTAGGGCGCCATCTTTATGGTATCTATTATGCAATCTGATAATCATACCCGTCTATCCAGAACCATGTTACCAGAATCCTCATCACGCCAGTAAGTATGGCTGCGATAATCCATAGAGTCCGCAACTAAGGTATATACCTCTAGAATCATGGTATTTAAATCTATATGTTATCTATAGGGCTTTGCTCTTAGGACTCGTCGTTCGAGGAGATAAATATTGTGGTATGTACAGGCTCAAGCCTTGAGGTGTACAAGGAGGCCACAGACATCAGATAAAGGCTCGACGGATATTCAACAGGGGTTTGTCGATAGTCAAAAACTTGCTGAGGAGAGTCTTTGAGATATTTTGAGGGATATAGAGGATTTGATTCGTCGAGACAAAGCCATGAATGGAGATGAGGCAAAGATTAAGGATCTATTTGTCGGTCCCATGACAGCTTGTTAGCCTCCAGGAGGGGGTTGTTCCACGAATTCGATTTGTGTGATAGGTAGTTTGCCAAAATTTAATGGAGCAACATTGGTTTCAGCAGTTTGAAGTCACGGAAGAGATCATGGTGTGCAGTAAACTTAATCTGAGACGGAGGCATCTCCATTTGCACAGTTCCGAGCTGTGGGTCATCGATGGCATATACAGTGCATGATATCCTGCTCAAGTATGCATATGTACGGGAAGCTTCAATGTCAAACACGAAGGTGGACAGGTTCAGGAGCTTAAATTTTGAGGGAACCGCATCATTTGCTTGGTTGGGCCAGCCAAGGGTGAAGAAGCTCGTCAGAACGAGAGCACATTTTGATGGAAGACATAAGTCGGGAACAAGTAGCAAAGACATACGGTAAGGTTGATCGTTAGGGACTTCGATCTTGGTTGAGTTATTTTTGTCGGTAGGCCCAGTTGTTCAGAAATTACTATGTATGGCAGCTAGCATCAACGTGGTGGTCGAAGAGCTGGAGATGAAGAAATAAGAATAGTGACTCGGGGGATCAAAGACCAATGCCAAGGGGGTGTAGAAACTTTGTCGTGGAGTGACATACATGAAGTTCAGTTGATGAGCCATGGTGTCAATGCCTCTTATCTGAAGGAGGAGAATGTTGGGTCCAGTCTTGATTCAGGAGTTTGGTAGGTAGTTTGGATAACAGGATGTATCATTAGGAGTCATGCAGGAGTTTTGTTAGGAATAAACCAAGTTCGGTCTGAATTCGGTCATACCGAGTTCAGTCCGAACTCTGTCGAACTCGTTGGCCTCGAGCTGACCGAATTCGGTCAGGGTCGGTCTGTCGACGAAATAGCATAGATGTGGGCCCAAATTAGCATAAAACTGATATAATTTGGATGAATATGATTAGTCCTGGACTATTTTAGGAATTTCCTATGACCTAAATAGAGTTTCACAACCTATATATATATCTGTGTGTGTGTGTGTGTTGAGGGTAGAGGCACAAAAGAAGCACGAGACGGAAGATTGAAGGTGCGAGTTCACAAGAAATCTAAGAGAAAGTTCATACTTTGCTTTTAGGGATTGTCATTCGAGACAGCCGGAAGAGGATATCTGTTCGGGGGGGTCATTTACTATGTTCAGGGAGATCACCACGAAGTTGGGTGAGTAGTTTTATTGTAATATCTTTCTTCTTGAGTTCGGTGAGAGGGTTGAACCTTTGGGTAAAGGGTTCAATATATTTGTATTCAGTCTTATATATTTCATAAAGTTATAAAGATTGGAAGTTGTCCAGGTGACATAGCCACCTAACATATACTGTGTTTGATCTATCTTGGCACTATCAGACGTTGGTTCATTATCTTAAGGTGGGTTGTCATCGCTTCCGCGAATGCGCTTTCGTGAACAACAAAATTCACCTAAGGAACTATACCTCCATATCACTTTGCCTTTTTTATACCATTTTTTGGTAACAATACTGATTGAATTAAAAGCTTCACCTCTTTCAGAAATACCGAAGTTATAGTGTTGAAATGCTAATCTTAATTCTCACCAATAAAGCTACATCAACGCATAGAGTATCATCTTCACCACAAATAGTATCCAGAATCATTTTTCTCAAAGTCTCATTCTAAGAAGCATGGCCACTCAAAAATTCATTGTGTCTGTGTTGTGTCGGGCATATGTATCAGACACGTCGTAGGCACTCTAAATATGCCGACACATTAAAATAGGTGCCGAATTCGTCTTGTCTGGAATATGTCATGTTGAATTTGTATCGTTGCAACATGGATCGTGAGGCAACTCTAGAGGTGGGTGAATAGAGTACAGCAGATAATTATCCCTTTTAAAACTAATAAAGGTAATGTATCAACTATATAAAGTAATAAATACAGATATGGAAAACTGAAAGATAAAGTTTAGAGGGCAAACGCAAATACCGAGATTTTTATACTAGTTTTCATTTGAGAGGACTAGTCTAGTCTAGTCATGAGAACTCTCGCTCGGAGTTGAATCCACTATGCAATAAAACACGAGCTTTGATCTGAAGAGCTTACGACTTCTTACAACTCGTACTTTGATCTGAAGGGCACAACTACTTTAAAACTCAAGCTTTTGAATAAGCTCACTTGGAATTAACCAAGTTGGTACAACTCTTGAACAAAACTTATAGCCGACATTGTACTTTGCCAAGTAGGAGAAAGGGAGTTTTGTTTTAGAGTAAATAGAAAATTTTTCAAGCCCACTTATTAAATGAGAAGATGAGAAATTAGAAATGGAGAAAAGCTCATCTATTTATAGGGCTTTTTGGTGATCGCGTTCAGGCCAAGTTCGGATGTCCAACGTTTAAAAATTCGAACGTTGAATGCCAAGTCACCATGAGAGGAGGATGACTAGAGTTTCTGTTTTGGGTAGCCAAGTTCGGGCAGAACTCTGTCCGAGTTCAATTTTCCAATTTCTAGAAAGTTCCTAGTATGTTTTGTGGTTGGATTTGGTTTATGAAGGAGTTGGGTTCAAGGATAGATTTGGGTAGGCTATTTTTGAGTAATATGAAAATTGTTGCAGTGCAACACGACTTACATCAGTCATAGACTCAATAAATAAAAAATTACATAACAAAGATAAATACAGTATTTAGCTTCTTCTGGGATGTAATGTCTTGTAAGCTGTCTTCTGGTTGTTTAGGTTGTGTTGTATCAAACTCGAGTTTTGCTAATTATCAAAATCAGATTAACCGACGACTAATGGATTTAACAATATCCAAATAGGCCAACAAATTGTTCCATACATCATATATCTTATTATAAATAAACATCAAAAACACCTTCAGCGGAAGCCTTCTCCACCAAATTGAACTTCAAAAATGAGTGCAACGCTTTTAAAGAGTCGGACGAGCCTTCAGCCTTCAATCGTCCACTAGGTTTCCAACACTTGTGGAGACGTGGGTCAGTACATTGTCATGTACTGGTGAGCGGCCGTAACCAATCTCACCTAAAATTCAACACCGTAAATTATGTAAGAGTAACACTTGTAATAGTTATTTTTCTATCTTGTCTTAGGGTCAATTAACAATTCATATATGACAGGAATATAAAGGAAACATAATATATTATACCATTTCGGTAATTTTTACTAACTGTCATTTGTCCTTCCCTATAAATGAGTAATAACATAATCTGCCTGCATAAGACATCATTAGCTATGATGTATGTCTATATGTAGGTCACCGATGACGAGTTGTTTCGACTATTAGTGGAATGACGGCGTCCCTTACATCGCAGGTAGCTAGCCTTATTGAAGGTCCCAAAATTCTGATACTAATACATCAGCACCATTCTTGTTCCCCCTAAGGCAAAGTGGTTTAGTGGCCCCAGAGTACCGTTTCGAGGAACTAAACAATATACACAAGTTGTCCATGACCACACATGCATATGCAACTTTAACTATACACGAACATACCATGCATGATATAGTAAACTTGATCAATATGCTAAGTTCTCATCTGTCTTACCATATTGCCTCAAGTCATAGCTCGAAATACCTATTGCCCTTTGTATGAATTTTACCTGCCCAATCCAAGGACTTACCATAAATAGCGACACAACGGTCCCAATATTTGTTACAACAATACACATATTCCATCTTTCTTTTACAACAGGTTACAACAATATGATTACTTATCTTTGATTATCTTTTGTGATTCTTGCTAGGTATCATTGATCAGAAAACTACGCAATAACAAAGTAATCCTTTTGTTAAGCGTAAAAATTAAGGATCGAAGGATCAAAGCCACTCACTTGTTGGTGAATTGTCGAGAGGAAGAGATCTTCCATGAGACGTCAAGCTTCACTTATAACTTGATCACCTGCATTTGCAACAACAACAATTCAGAACTCTTCTTCCTTTTCCCTCAGGAATTCGATATGAATACGAAGATAGTGAAAGGATGCAATGGAAACATCCATCAAAAACATATACAAAAATACATAATAAAACCTATAGCGAAAGCAACATTAAGAATTGAACATTACAAAGGTTTGAGGAAGCTAATCTTATATAGAGTTCATTTTCTAAGATACAATTCACTGCATATAGGGCACAACTCTAAAGAATTCAATCTATAAAGAGAAAAGGGTCTCAATTCACTTGTACCGATCAATCAATACCGGCAAGATTTTCCTATTATCTGATTCCAACTGGCCATTCCAGCCACTAGCCTATACCGTGCTCCTCAATAGAAATAGGGCACTACAATGTGGGCCTGACAACAAAAATCGAGCACAATGAGATCAGAGAAATCCAATTGGGAATAACAGTCAAAGTTTGAGTTACCATGAGATTGTACTTCTATTTATTTAAGGATTTTATGTCCTATAACTAGCTCAACTGTATGGAAATAGTAGGATTCCAACAATTTAGATTACCTTGCCGTGAAGAGATAATTGCATTAATCGAAAAAAGGTCGTTATAACTCGAGCTACCTGTGAGTGTTACCCGTGGCAAAAGTAACCCTCACCCTAGCCCTACATTACAAACACTTCATAGACCTCTCCCTTTCCCAAACTCAATCTGCAATCAAAAAATGAAATTACCTTCTTCGATAAACTTTGTGGACTCCCTTAGTGGTCTGTGAGCTCATACGCAAAGGAGTCGTCATCTTTCGATAAGATTTTTTCTCACTCTCCCTCCACCTATAAGTTTCTTGGGCCTTCAATTCCATCCCCTTCGCCAATAGCGGGTTGCACAATACGAGTCTTTGATCCTTCCCCTCAGTTACCTCTATCTCGTCCTCTACATTATTTGCGGAAGTAATACCCAAAAGTTCACCCACTAGTCCATGACTTCATCACTTGTCCCATTTGGAGTCAAGAAATTAAACTTCCCAGTTACTTTATCATCAGGAACTAAAAGAGAGTAGCCACCTACATCCTCGTCCTGACTTTATGAGATCAAAGGGGAAATCATCCTCTAAGCCTTTCCTACGTTCATTCACAATGGTGTTAAGCTATAAGTTTACATCCCCTTGCGATGGTTGGCCGGGGTTGGCGTCCTCCTCCATCTCGTTGCTTTGGATACCTCCTTCCACCCTCTTATTTTCATGGACATCCACTTCTATCTGGTTATTAGTAGTACCATCAGCCTCTGACACAACAATAAATTTCTCCCGTTCATGGCTTAGGACTCCAATCAGTTCAACACAAATTGCCTCACTGTGGGATTACGGCAGTCTGTATCTAGGTGACCAAAGCAACTGTAGCACATAAACGACAGGGGAACCTATTCATAAACGACTGCTTGCTTGAACTGTCTCCCATCTGGAAGTCTGACAGGTATAGACTTCGGAAGATCCTGAAGAGCCCGGATCTCAACAAAGACGCAGACAAAGAATAAAAGTTGACACCTCATCATTGCTTGATCTATTTTAATCAACGAGCCTATAATGCTTGCAATTTTATGAATGGTCATTGCATTCCAAAGTTGTAGTGCTAGTCCAGGGAGTCGTATCCACATCGGGATTGCCACCAATAGGTCCCTGTCGAAAGGTGTCAATGGATCCCGCTACTTAATTACTACCAACCGCCGTCGAATAACCAGGGATCCCCGACAATCACTCCCTCAAGATCTTCCTGTATGGTAAACTTCACACAAAAGAATCCATTTTTGTAGAACACCTCTATCGCTCCCACAGGTCTCCAAGAGTGAAGAGCAAATGTCACAATATTAGAGCAAAAAGGCTTCATCCCGACTACATAAAGTATCAAGGAGTTATGCCACTGGAGCAATAACGAGGCCACATCCTCAAGGAGAATATCCGCTACTCGAATACCATAAATCTCATATGGTTCCTCATAACAAAGCTTGATATTGTCCAATACGGGGGTAGGTCGGCACAATGACCCCTAGGAATGCAATTGAGAGGAAGCCATATGTAGGATTTCCTTAGTAATCGCATAATACAACCCCTTTATGTTGATCTAGAAATTAGGGAAGATTGAGAATTCGACATGGCTTCACAGCAATTAACAAGAGAATTTGAACAATTGCTCGAACTGGAGAGAAATCTAGGGTTTAGATTTAAATTTTAGAAATTGGAGGGAAATGACCATTATAGTAGAAAAGCTAAAAAGAAAGTCTAAAATCACAAATGAATTATCTGCCTTCTCCCTTCTATCCTTTCCTTATTTATAGACCCTGATACTCTTTTGACACTCAGCAATTGCTTGCTGAGTTGGCTTCCTTAGCTGGCAATTCTTGGTGAGCTGGGCTAGCTGGTTAGGAATAGTAACTTAGGGACCAAGTTACACTCTTAAGCAATGAGATGAACACTAAGCACCTGAATTGTCACCTAGCTTCTACGTTGATAGTGGACTAGAGCTAGAGCTGTTGTTATATTGCTACAATGTTACACCACCGCACTGTACTGCAGTACATTCCTCTTTCATGGTTTAGATCAATGCCCTCCCTTAAATTGACCGTGTCTCAAGGTCAAAGTAGGGTTAAGTCTTTATAAAGTGCTCATAAGGCATCCATGATGCTTCTTCCTTGATACCATCTTTTCATTGGACTAACAAATCAACTGATGCTTTATTCCGCCTTTGTGCTAGCCTTCCTTCCAGTTTGTAGTCCAATTTTAAATCCAATTTCTTCCTCTGAGTTGTTACCCATTTTGAATATCAGTGTTGTTTCCTACCTTCGTCTTAAGCTGTGACACATGGAACATGGGACGAATCTGGGTTCCTTCAGGTAATAAAAATTTGTAGACCACTGGTCCTACCCTTTCTATGACTTGGTAACCAAAGTTTTTAGGAGATACCGTCTCCTTCTATGAGCTACTGTGATCTGTCTGTATGGCTGCAGTCTCAAGTACACCCAACTTCCTACTTTAAACTCTTTATTAGTTCTATGGGTATTGGCTAGCTTCCACATTCTATCATGGGAAAATAGAAGTTTATCTTTTAACACGTGTATTACATTATCCCTTGACACTACAGCTTCTGCCACCTCTCTATCTTGAATTATGTTAGGAATATAAGTGAGGAGATGGGGGGTGCCCTTCCATAAACAGTTTCAAATGGAGTGACTCTGGTAGAAGTGTGTCAGTTAGTATTTAACAACTATTCAGCCTAGTGAAAATATTTGCTCCATTCCTTGGGTGTATGGCCACAAAAACACCGCAAGTGTCCCTCAATACACTTATTGGTTATTTCTATTTGACCATCTGTTTGGGGATGGTTACTATACTTGAGTGTAGTCCCTTGTAATTTGATGAATTCTTTCGGGTATTGACTAGTGAACACTGGGTCTTTGTTAGATACAATGGACTTCGATATACCATGAAGTTTAAAACCCCATCCATAAAGGTTTGAGCCACCATAGCTGCTGCATAGGGATGACTTAGACCACTAGTAGGATAGTTGTCTTTTGGTAGCTGGTAAGTAGTTCTTCTATGAAGTCCATGGATACATCCTCCCAAACTTCATCAGGTATAGGAAGGGGTTGTAGTAATCCTGCGGGTGAAAGTGCTTTCACTTTTATTCTGTTGGCAAACCTCACAAGCTTTGACATAATCCTTGACTATCTTCATCCCTTTCCAATATCATACCCTCTTTAATCCGTGAAGGGTTTTCTGAGTCCATGAATCTCCAGCTTGCAATAAATCATAATGCACCTTTAGCATGATACCCAAAAATCGGACTTAGGGTTGATCAGTAGCCTATTTTTATGGTATAACAGTCCATTCCTTTGAGTATATTTGGTGGTGTCTAATAAGCCCTACTCAAATTTGTTTTTATGGTCCATATAGTATTCAGATTTCTTCATTTGTTCCTTGAATTGTTGTAACCAATCTGCATTCACAATAGAAACAACAATTCAGGTGGCCACCGCTCTTCTAGACACACTGTCTGTAGCATATTGTCTCTGCCCTTCTCATATTCAACCCTGTAGTGATACCCATGTAATTTTAGTATCAATTTGTACTGAGCATCAGTGTACACTCTCTGCTCTAACATATACTTAAGGGACTAGTGATCTGTTCTTACGAAAAACTGTTTACCCATAGATATTGGCTCTATATTTCACTGCCAGTAAGATAGCTAGCATCTCCTTCTCATAGGTTGAAAGAATTGTAACCCTTCCATTAAGGTGTTGGCTCATGAAGGCTATGGATCTGCCTTTTTGCATTAACACAGCCCCTACTCCTCCTCTAGAGGCATCACATTCTAAAACAAACTATTCATTAAAGTCTGACAAGGCCACTACTGGAGGCCGAATTAAGGTTGTTTAAAGACTTTTGGGGCTCTAATCCCCACTGAAAAGAATTTTCTTGAGAAGATTAGTCGGTGGCCTTGCTAGTACTGTTGGTGTTTGGCCTTGAAGTCAAGAAAAATTATCCCGCATTACCTAGGCCAAACAACTTGTATCTCTATATATAAGCTTTGCTTGTGTTTAGAGATGCACATGTGGTGTGGAGGGGCACATGGGTACTATGTGGGGGTATTTTTCTAGTGAAAAGAATGCTAACTCAACAATGAAGCATTAATGCTTTTTGTCATGCTCTTAGAATTTATTCCTTTGGAGCTAAGCCCCGTAGGGGCTTAGTGACTCGGACTCGAACTCGGAATCAGACTCATGGGCTCATGAGGCATTTTTTGGCGCACTTTGTACTTAGCACGTCAGCATCGTCGCTATGCGTTGTCATTCGCATGCTAGTTCGCGCGGCCATTCGCGCACCAGTTCGTACGGCGGTTGGCATGCAGTTGGCGCGGTTCCATAGTTCGTCTTCGAACTAGATGGTTCTTAGAAGCTATTCGTGTGGGAAAAATCTAGCTTTGAGCACCAGTGATCCGTTACCCCAGCAGGCCATCATCTTCTTCTGTTCATCTATACTTTTGTTCATTTCTTCTTCTGTTCATCCACTTGAAATCTCGTTCTGAAGGAGAATTTTTTTCTGATCTAATCAGAAACTTTCTATGGGCTTTCGACGCTGCTACTATGAAAATCATTTGTGCCTTCTTCGAAGTGTTACATTTGTTTTCGTTTCTTAGAATTCTTCGGGATCTCTTTTGTGCACCTTCTTTGAAATGTTGCACTAAAATTAGTTTTTCATCTTAAAGTTATGCCCCAAGACTAACAATCTCAAAGCTAGAATTTACAAGATGGAAAACTCTCGTGCTTCACTCATCGATCCCAACTTTAGCAAGTTAGAGAAATTCGATGGAGAGTACTATCAAATCTGGAAGAGGAAGGTTAGCCTCAATCTTCAACTCATAGACGTCGATCACGAGTTAACTGAGGAAGAACCGAAGGTTCCAGAAATTGGGACTGCGAACGCAATTGCTGCTGCTACCGCCGAACAGTCCAAATGGAAGAGGGAGAATAGCCTCTGTAGGCTTCTGATACTTAATGCTATGGAGGACTCCCTGGCAGAATCATATTCTAAGAAGACCAGTGCCAGAGAGATATGGAAGCCTTTGGAGAAATTGTATGAAGATGACAAGAACAGGGACAAGATATTTATCGTAGAAAAATATCACAAATGGCTATTTGAAGACGAGAAGTTCCTGAACCTGCATCAAAAATTGGAAGATGAGGATATGCCCCTCAACGACAAGTTCGTTGTTGGAGGGATCGTCTCTAAGCTTCCCGCTGGATGGAACAAATTCTATGCGAATATGCATAGGAAAAACTAGAGATCAGTTTGGAAGATCTCCTGCAAGAAATTTATGTTGAGGACTAGCTGAGGGCTCAACTGAAAGTAGACGCTCTGTCCATATAGATGGCTAAGGCCAACTTAGTCCATACGAAGGAATCTAAGAGAAAGTAGGCAGCTTCCTACCATAAGAAGAAAGACCTCACTAATCTGAAAGTGAAGGAGACTTTCTTCAAGCAACAGAAGCCAAAGTCCTGTGACTTGCTTCAACTGTGACAAGAAAGGCCACTACAAGAGTGAATGCAGATCCAAGCCCAAGAAGTCAGAGCAAGGTGAGCCTAGTAAGGTTTTCATGGTTACTGACATTATTGCGATAATTGCTCAGGTCATTGCGGTGGGGGCTGACTCTGACTGGTGGACAGATCCTAGTGCCACCTACCATGTCCGTTCTAGCAAGGAATGGTTCACCACATACAAATTAACATCTGAAAGTGTTATGGTGGCGAACCAGGAACAAGCTGAAGTGCAAGGGATCGGGACGGTGGTGTTGAAGTTGACTTCAGGGAAGTCTCTGACGCTTCATGACGTGAAGCATGTTCCTGCTATAACAAAGAAACTGATCTCTGGAGGCCTACTCTACAATGCAGGCCTAAGGATGGACATCAATGCTGGCCAGATGGTGATGTCCATAAAAAGAACATACTTCGGGAAAGCATTTTATACCAAAGGAATGTTTAAACTTTAGCTTGTAAATCAATCTAATAAAGTTAATGCAATCACTCATTCTGATTATACTCTTGAGTTATGGCATAATAGACTAGAACTGTTCATTCTAAAAGAATAAACAAAATGTCTAGTCTAGGACTTATCTCCAATGTAGGGGTAAGGTAGAGAAATGTGAAGTGGTGCTCAGAAAAAGATCACAAGAAAATCTTTTCCTCGGGTTAATCGAAGCACAGATCTTCTGGAGTGGTACACTTCGATATCTGTGACTTCAAACAATTCTCTACAAAAGTCGAGATAAAGTATTTCATAAATTTCATCGATGACTTCTCAAAATACACGTTCGTCTACTTGCTGAAGTCTAAAGATGAAGCGTTCAAAAAGTTCAAAGAGTTCAGGGCCGAGGCTGAACGACAAACTGGACAACAACTCAAGAGAATCAGAAGTGATCGAGGCGGAGAGTATCTATCTCATGAGTTCTTACCGTTATGCAAAGAACATGGAATCATCAACGAGACTACTGCTCCGTATTCTCTTCAATCTAGCAGAAGGAAAGAACATAATGTTGACTGAAATGATAAACTCAATGCTGTTGACTGCGGGTCTTCCAAATTGCTATTGGGGAGAAGCTGTATTGACGACCACTTTTATTCTGAATAGAGTGTCGTATGCAACTTCAGACATCACTCCTCATGAACTCTGGTTCAAAGTCAGACCTAACTTGAATATCATTCGAATGTAGGGGTGTCTGGCATATGTAAAGCTCCTAGATCTGAAGATTTAGAAGCTCGGGACATGGACTACGAAGTCGATCTTCTTGGGATATGCCGAGAAATATGATGTTCGAAGATTTCTTGATATATAATCAAATCATATCATTAAATCTCACAGCGCAGAATACTTTAAAGATAAATTTGTAAGACACAAGAACATTGTTCTTGTGGACATTCAGAAGAATAATGAGGGTGTACAGGAAATTAAAGTTTTCAATGAGAATATAGTCCAAGAAGATGTTGTTGTTGAGGAGACAACACTTGAACCAGAACTCGCTGAGCCGTCAGCTAAGCAAGTGAGGAGTCCGAAGGATTTCGGAGATGACTTTGTCACCTATCATGTGGAAGCAGATCCGCTTACCTATGATGAGGCGATGAAGACCAGAGTCGCTATTTTCTAAAGAGAGGCGATAGATAATAAAATTACTTCAATCACCTCTAATAACACTTGGGTGTTGGTTGATCTTCCTGAAGGAGCGAAATCCATCGGATGCAAATGAATATTTAAGAAGAAGATGAAAGCAAATGGAACTATTGACAAGTTCAAGGCTAGGCTAGGCTAGTATCCAAGGGGTTCTCTTAGAAGCAGGGGATTGACTACTTTGACACATATGCTCCAGTAGCTAGGATAACCACTATCAGAATGTTAATTGCTCTCGCAGTAATACATAAGTTGGTGATACATCAGATGGATGTAAAGATAACTTTCCTGAATGGCGAACTGCCCGAAAAGATTTACATGCAACAGCCAGAAAGATTTGTCGTCAAGGGTCTTGAAGACAAAGTCTGTAAGCTAGTAAAATTCTTGTACGGTCTGAAACATGCTCCTAAAATGTGGCATAAGAAGTTTGACAAGGTCATAAGGTCAAACGGCTACAAGGTCAGCAAAACAGACAAGTGTGTTTACACAAAGTTTGTTGATAGAAGTGGTGTAATCGTTTGTCTATACGTGGATGACATGCTGATCTTAGGTATGGATATAGGCTGTGTTACGGAGACAAAGAAGTTCATCTCGACCAAGTTCAGTATGAAGGACTTGGAGGAAGCTGATGTGATCTTGGGCATCAAGATCATCCGGATGGATACTGGAATGGCATTGTCACAGTCTTATTATATTGAGAAGATGATCACATGCTACGAGTATCAGGATCTTCCAGTGATTGATACGCCTTACAGGTGTGACCTAAAGCTGAAGCCGAATTCAAAGGAAAGTGTCAGACAGCTGGAGTATGCAAGCATCTTCGGGAGTTTGATGTACTACTACTACTACTAGGCCTGACATAGTTTTCGTCGTAGGAATGCTGAGTCAATTCATGAGCAACCCAGGCATTGAACACTGAAAAGCTGTGAAATGGGTAATAAGATTTTAAGAAGACTCATATATTGCACTGTACTACAGCGAAGATCCGCCAGTAGTAGAAGGCTTCAGTGATGCGAGCTGATGCTTAGAGGTGGAGAGCGAGAGATCCACAGGAGGATTCATTTTCTCCATGGGTGGAGCTGCTATATTGTGGAAGTCGAAGAAGCAGACTATGCTCTCGTTCCTCCATGGAATCTAAGTTTTTTGTACTTGATTCCGTAGTAGAAGAAGTAAAATGGCTTCGGAAGCTCATGTATGATCTTCTATTGGGTGGGGCACAAATACCGGTGATACCTATATACTGTGACAACCAAGCGACTGCTACGGTAGCATCGATGACCTCTTCAACGAAAAAAGAGAACTGTAAGGCTAAAGCACAGAACAGTGCACGATCTCATCAAGAGAGGTATCATTGTAGTGATTGATATTCGGAGTCAGGAGAACCTGGCTGATCTATTCACAAAGGACCTCAAGTGCCAGCTAGTCGAAGATACAACAAGTAAAATAGGCTTGAAGGTATTCTGATATTGTGTTATTGTAATCCTACCATAAAGTTTTATGCTATTAGTTCAAAGAGAAATCTAATAGACATCTAGCTTTTGGTTCAAGGGAGGACCACTAACTGAGAAAATATCAGGAATAGTGGATACATGTCCTCTGTGACATGAAAAAGATATGGACCCACAACCACCGTTGTCTACTATATATTTTCTGCGAAGAATAGATCATGTGGTGAGGATGGCTTAAATGCCTTAATGAGTTCTCAGGCGGAGTGAATGCCTATTGTGCTTTATAAGAAGCACGGTAGCACAACACTACAAGGAGTGTTATAACTCTATGCTATAGTAGGGTGACTCTACCATGAGGTTCCCAGGTAGGGATAATGCCTCGGCTTTGCGAACCAAGTCACAGTAGCGTAGCACCGCATATACAGGTAGCCTAATGTTGTATGATAAAATTAAAGAGTTGTAGACAGCACTACAAAGGGGACGATGTCCTCATGTTATAGAGGCACGACACCACGAAGAGATACCCAGGTAGGGGTAAAGCCTCGGCTTTGTAAGCCATATCGTCGTGGCGTAACACCGCAAGGAAGCACAAGCTTCATGCTGGGTAATTTGGCACAACAAAGAGGCTTGTGACCTCATGCTACAGTAGTATGACACTATGATGAGGTACCTGGGTAGGGGTAAAGCCTCGGCTTTAAGCCATGTCATAGCGACGTAGCACCTCAAGGAAGCGCAAGGCTTCATGCCATGTCTCTTTAATAAAGAACTCACCTAGAGTGTATGAATAGAGATAGCAGGCCGTCTCTTAATGGGAAACTTGTAGACGCCCAAAATATATACACCAAAACCAGGCTGGCATAGGGTCTTTAATGTGCAGCTAGAAGCACATGTGACTATATTGTGTGAGTGGAAGAATTACAACTATGGTACAATTCAAGGCCTAGTCCATTCTTGTATCATACTGTTATTTAACCCATATGGGAAGATTCAAGTCGTCACTGACATCTATCCTAATACATGATGGACAGTCATTGTGGGGAACACTCAAACCCATATATAGAGATATGTGGGGGATTGTTGGTGTTTGGCCTTGAAGACTAGAAAAATAGTCCTATATTGCCTAGGACAAATGACTTGTATCTCTATATTAAGTTTTGCTTGTGTTTAGAGATGGACATATGGTGTGGAGAGGCACATGGGTGCCATATGGGGGTGCTTTCTAGTAGAAAGAAGGTAACTCAACAATGAAGCATTAATTCTTTTTGTTATGCTCTTGCAATTTATTCCTTTAGAGCTAAGCCCCGTAGCGGCTTACTTAGGACTCGGACTCGGACTCGGAATCAGACTCATGGGCTCATGAGGTGTAATATGGCATTTTGTTGGCATACTTTGACATAGTACGTCACCATCATCGCTAGACGCATAGTGCACTTTAGTTGTGCTCGTTGTGCGAGCCTTTATGCTGCCGATCGTGCACCTATTCGCGCAAACCGTTCGTGCTGCCGATCGCACGATCGTTTACGCTGCCGTTCATGTGCCAGTTTGCATGATCATTCGTGCTCCAGTTCATGTAGCCGTTCGTGCGACGATTGGCGTAGTTGGTGCACAGTTGGCACGGTAGGCGCAATTGGCGTAGTTGGCTTGGTCGTGTTTATGTACGATCTGAATGGTTATAAAACGTTCGAAAATGGTTCCTTATATGTCCCAAATGTTTCACATACTGGGCAGTTACTATGCGTGCCTATATATGTTTCTCTCTCCTCTCTCTCAGTTCAGTTTATTCTACAAGTGTCTTACGAAAATTTCCAGAGAGCAGAGAAGAGAGAAACAGAGGGAGTTCTGTCCATCCGAGGAGTCAGAAGAGCAGAGTGTTCCATTATTCGTCTTCAAATTGCTGGTTTTTAGAAGCTATTCGTGTGTGGCGAATCTAGTTTTGAGCACCGGTAATCCGTCACCCAACATGCCATCATATTCTTCTGTTCATCTATATTTTGTTCATTTCTTCTTATGTTCATCCACTTGAAATCTCGTTCTGAACGAGTTTTTTTTGATCTAATCAGAAACTTTCTGTGACCTTTCGCTGCTACTACGAAAAGCATTTGGGCCTTCTTCGAAGTGTTACATTTGTTTTCGTCTCTTAGAATCCTCCAGGATCTCTTTTGTGCACCTTCCTCTAAGTGTTGCACTTAAATCAGTTTGTTTTTATCTTAAATTTTGCCTCGAGACTAACAATTGCTCCATAGACTTTAATAAACCTCATATAATAGCCTGTGAGCCCTAGGAAACCCCTCAGTTCTTTGATGGTTTTGGGTGCAGGCCACTCAATGATGACTTTTATTTTCTCTTGATCAACCTCAACACCTTTTCTGATATGAGTGCTCCAAATAGCCTACAGAATAACATTTACTCCTCTTCACCTTCAGTTGATTGCTTTCTAGCCTTTTGAAAATCATCCCCAAGTGTTCATAATGGTCTATGATGTTAGTGGAATATACGAATATATCTTCAAAAAAACTAGCACAAATTTCCTAAAGTAGTCCTTGAAAACAGCATTCAACATAGCTTGAAAGGTTGATGGGTATTAATGAGCCCAAAGGGCATTGATAGGAATTCATAATAAACTTCATGTGCTATAAAGTTGTTTTGTGAGCATCCTCCTCAGTGATTCTTATTTGATGAAACAACAAGTCTCGAATGAAGAAACAACAAGGAAATGCTAAAAAGAACATCAAGAAAGGTAATGATCACAAGTGTCCCCGGTCGTCAGTACTCGTCCGGAATCGGGATGGTCTCCACTTCCTCGGCTGTCATCAGGTAGACTCACCCCTCTGTATGATCTCCCTGCGGCTGCTGGACATGAAGAGGTAAGTCCTCCTGCTGGGGTCCCGGTGCTCCTCGTGCTCCTCCCTCAGCGGCTTCTGGACAATCTCTGACCTGGTGAGCAGGTGATCCACAGAACAAGCAAAGCCTCAGCCTCTTGCGACATTCATCGTAATGATGTCCTGGGCGATGATAGTAGTTGCAAGTGACTGCCAACTGCTGTCTCTGTGGCGGATCTGTATGAACTCTGGCTGGACGGTGCTGAACTGCTGCCTGCTGAACTGGCCTCGTCTGAGTCTGCATCTGTACCCTCTTCGCGGTGCCTGGTGACTGCTGCCGATGTCCCTATCCCTCTTGGGCCTCGGGTCCATCTCCTTCTCAACTGCCTGAGCAATCTTGAGAATGCTCAAATAAGTCGTGTCCTGGCTAATAGCTACTGCGTGCCGCAGCTCCCTGGTCAGGCCTTTCTTGAATCTCCAGGCCCTCTCCTCTGACGTGCCGACTAGGTTCTCTGCGAACCTGCTGAGTCGGGTAAACTCTGATGTACTCCGCCACTGTCATGGTCCCCTGCTGTAGCGTCTCGAACTGCATCCGAAGCTCATCCTGCTCCACTTCGGGAAAAAATTTCTCCTTGAACAGAGTTTTGAAATCTGTCCAAGAAACCTGGGGCTCAGCTAACTCGGGGTCCTCCCGGTACCAAGCTCTGGCCAAATCGAAGAGTCGCATACTAGCCACCTCCACTTTCAGGTCATCCGGGATTTATGCCATCTTCAAGGTCCTCTCCGCATTCTCCAGCCATTCGTCTGCATAGACGATACCCTTATTGCCCCAAAAGTCCATCGGGCAGAGGTTCTGGTATTCCTTGGCCGTCCCTGGTCTCGGTGCTGCTGGTGCTGGAGGTGCTACTGGTGCTGGTGCTGCCGTCTCTCGAGTCCTGAGTGCGTCGACGACAGTCGCTCTGAAATGTGCTGTCTGATGATTCTGGGCCTCCATAAATTGCCGAAATATCGCCATCACCTGGGCGCCATCAAACATCATCGTCGAGGGCAGCGGAGGAAACTGAGGAGGTGGTAGTGAAGCTGCTCCACTGATACATCAATTGCGGTCTGATTTGAAGCTCCTGTAGCTCCGGGCTGATCTGCGGTCTTCCTGGTGGCAACCATCCTGAAATAGAAAGAAAACTCGTTGATTGCTAAGCCCTAGAAAAATAGTCAACCTCCTAGAATATATTAAGTATAAACAATCTCTATATTCAATAACTATAACCCTTTCCCACGAATCCTATGCTGTGATGAGTTTTCCTTAGTCTAACAGGTTCCCCAATAGCACTTTATAGCCTAAGTGCCATTAGGACAGACCTGCATGGGCTACCACTAAAAATATGTCACGACCCGCTCCCGAATAATCGGACACGAGTCGGACACGCCCAGCCTTCGTCGATGGACACGACGAAGTAAGCTGTACAATTCTAAGGAAAACTCCAAGATACAAGAAATGTAAAACATCATAGCTACTATACACGTT
The DNA here is from genome assembly GCA_029216955.1 of Iris pallida. Classification (NCBI taxonomy): domain Eukaryota; kingdom Viridiplantae; phylum Streptophyta; class Magnoliopsida; order Asparagales; family Iridaceae; genus Iris; species Iris pallida. The sequence goes on from JANAVB010010975.1 coordinate 44,562, forward strand.
CCCAGAATCACCACAATCTACAAGTTATTATACAATATCATCCGGAGACAAATCCGTAACATGAATAAAATTTATACAATCCTGAAATCCTCAATACAGTTCAATACATGATAAAATCCTCTAAAATAAATCTAAGAAAAGACCTAACCATAACTCTAAAATTCTAAGTCCATCCTGAGGTACAACTCTATCCTGGCTTTGGGCTCTGGCCCATGAAGGAGATACAACACCATCAAGTAAACCTGCAACGTATCCTGTCAGAAAAAGAGCAAAGTATAACCCCGACAAGAAGCTCTAAACAATGTAAACTGAAGTGCATGAAAAAGAATCACGATATGAACTATGATACAAGACAAGAATATGAAATGGTGGTACATGAATAACGATGAAACTATAGTACCAGATCCAAAAACAATGAACTATTCTATCAGTGTAACATGCATTTGAAATAACTATCAGAGTATGTGACTCTGGTAAACAATGAACAGTGAACAGTGAACAATGAAAAATGGTACGCTTAGAGTCCACGTGCACGATGTGAGACCTAAGCTATTAGTCAATGCCTAGCTAAAATAGGATTGGTCACATATCTGTAGTATTTCCCCACCCCAATGTACAAGTAAGGAACAATGAACTATGAACAATGAATGGTGAACAATGAACAATGAACAGTCGTGTGTACAACGTGTCAATATAAGAACAAGGAGCAAGACAGAAATACAGAGTAAAGAGATCGAATCGGTGTACTTGTCTTGCTCTTCAAACCAATGAGTCTCAACGTCCACCTAGAATTTGATACAAGTCGATTAGAATCTAAATTGTCAACCTAGCTAATATCACTTAATTAACCAATCATTATGTAAATTAGCCAACTCTACTTCTACTAGCTAGCAAGGAAGCCTAATTTTTATTTAGATAAGACTATTATTATTTGAAACCATACCAGAATGTTTGCTACCAAAATATTACCAATATAGGATAATCATTCAGTGAATCTAGTTGTATTAGTCAAAAGTAGGAACTTTGTTATAAACCATTTAGAAACTATATTATAATTTAAGCTAGTTGATTATATATACATATATAACACATACTAGTTCAATTGAAAGTACTTAAATTATTTATTTAAAATCTACTTGCTAACTACAGTTTTATCTAAATATTAGCAAGATAACCTATTATAATTTTAGATGGCAACTAAACTGGTATAATCATTAGTAAACTATTTGAAAGATACTAATTTAATATACAATCTAATAGTTTTGGTAAGAAAAGACATAATCTAATTAGAGGCTTCCAATTTATTTGTTGGCAGTTTAATGCTAAGTATAAGTTTAAAACAATCACAGAGATTTGTAAGAAGAAAGCATTTATTAGATAAATAACGATTAAATACCTAAACCATTTGTTTATAAATATATAATTTTAAATAATTTCGTTACAACCACCTGAAGTGATTTAGTAAAGCTAAACTATAAAGGAGGTCTAACTAATTCCCAACTTAATCCAGCCCATGCTTCCCAACCCAGTCCAAACAGACTTGGGCTCGGCCCAGTCTCAGCCTGACTTACTGCAATCAAAACTGCAAATGGCTTAGAACTCAGTAGGCAAGGAAACAGTTATTTAACATTCCAACATAAATAAAAACTCATGGCCCACTCGGCCAAACTCATCACCATATTCCCTAATCTGTTTCTTATTTCTCCTTCAAATTCCACATACTAGCCCATGCCAACTCTCCAAAATTCCCAAGCATACACCACTATTTGGCAAGTCCAGACACCAAGAAAACCCAGCAAACTAAACTGATCATATACAAGAGAAATATTCAAAAAAACGAAGCACAGGGACAGCCCTATACTCAATCTTTCCCCCATAGAATGTTCATCTGAGCATCAAAATAAGTCCAGGAACATAGTATCACACACTCGAGTATATAGAGTCCCAGAGAAATGAAGCAACCCTCTAGCAACTTGTTAACAAGCTTAAGCTCATCAAACAGACCAACCCAGCAGTAAATGAATCAGCAAGATTAGGACAGAACCCAAATTGAAATTTTAAAAGAAAAGCTTAAGAAGAATATACAACCCAATTGTCAAAAGAATATACAACCAAATTGTATCATGAATCAAAATAGGAAAGTATACAAACACTGATACTGGAATCAATTGAAAAGTCCTGCCCCTGGCTATTCCAGTAGTCTACTGCACTACAATTCGGGAGAGACTTGCACGCGACTCCAACATTCAAAACACATACACTGTATCGAAGGTGAGCCACACACACACGGACACGATTTGATAAAATTCTGGACACGAACTCTGGTTGACACGAACAGAAAATCGGACACCCCCGCCCAAAACCCTGCATCCCGAACACATTCCCGCCCAAGTCCATTAATTCTAGCTAATATATATACTGACAGTGATAGAGAATAATAGAGTAATACCTGCAAAAACTAACTCGACGAAGCCAAGACGTCAGGATCGATTCAGTACTCGCCGTTCTTAGACACGAGCTACTACCCGATCTGAGGGATCAATTGCAGAAATGAGACACAAATCAAGGCTCGGACACGGATTCTCGAATTCCCAACGATTTACTATACATCACCAAACAACTGAACAAGCATAGGGAAAACAATTCAGAATACTGAGTCGATTTAATTATTTCACGAACCCATCAAGATCAAGAATCGAAAGGAGTTGAGTCAACACTTACCAGACCTAGCCTCCGGTGATCCTCTAGATCGAGTTCGTCGATCGATTCGTCGTGCCGTCGAGAGGAAGAAGAGAGCCGCCCGTCGAGATCTGGCCGCCGTCGCCGAGAACCAAACGCGCAGCCGCCGGCGCTCGCCGAGGAAGGTGGTCCGCCGCCTCTTTAGTTGCCTGAGAAGGTGACTCCGCCGTTGCTCACGAAACCAGTGGTCGCCACCATGGCCGACCCCTAGAATTAGGTTTAGAATAGGGAAGAAGAGGGTTGGGGAGCTCGAGCTCTGCTCCCGATCTAATCAGTGGAGATAAATAAGAAATGTACTAGCGAGAGAGAGAGAGAGAGAGAGAGAGAGAGAGAGAGAGAGAGAGAAAGAAGAATTAAATAGAGATGAAAGAAAATGGGATTTAGCATAAGCCATCCCCCCTCCCCCCGCCAATTGTGCTTTAAGCAATAAGACCCCCTTTCGAAAATTACAAAAATGCTGAAAAAATCAGTTAAAACTTTTTGGAAAAATGAGGGAACCACAAGTTGGTTGTAACAACTTGAAAATTCAAAATTAAGGATTTTAAAAGTTTGGAGGGAAAGTAAATTTTTAAACCCAAATTCAAAATGCTCTAAATTAATACCCATTTAGGAAATTATATTATAAAAATAGGTAAATCAATTAAATATTCCATAAACAAATCATAAATAAAATATGGCCAAATTAGAAAATCCCAGAAAATATAAAATTTTAAAAATTCGGAAAAGCGGGGTTACACTTATCCTTCACAATATTATGGTTTAATGTTTTGTAATCTATAAACATTCTCTAGGAACCATCAGATTTCTTGACGAGTATAACAGGTGAAGAGTAAGAACTATTACTAGGCCTACTGATGCATGTGTTTAGCATTTCCTACACCTGTCTTTCAATCTCTTTTTGTGAACATATGAGTATGTGCAGGGTTTGCTACAAACATGGAGGGAGTCTGGTAGAAGAGGAACTTTATGATGATAGCCTCTCTTGGGTGGTAAGCCTTTAGGCTCCTCAAATAACAGTTCTATCTCAACAGTAGTCTAGAAAAGTTAGGGTCTCTTTGGATATCTTTTTTCCCAGGTTTTGAGTTTAAACACAAAATCCTACTCAAACAATATTTGGCAGCTACCACTTATTTATTGCTTTCCAAATTTTTATTTTCCAAAGCCTATAATCAAACATTGATTTGAAAGATGAGATAAAAGTAGTTTTCCCAAAAAAATCTCACACTCCACTTTATTCCTCACAGGGGTCCCTCTCTTTCTCTCTCCACCATCAGGGTTCCTCTCTCTATCTCTCTCTTTCTCCACTATCACTCTCACATCAAGGTGCAACTTCGATCGGGCGGCCCGGTCTTCGGCTTGGGCCCGATCAAGTCAAACCCGGTCTAGGCCGACCTGAGCCCGGTCAACAACCTGGACCGGCTCGACCTAGGGAGCAACCGGTCCGGGCTGGGTTGCGCGCCCGGACCCGAAAGCCCAGACCGTTTGACCACGGGTCCGGGCCGGTTAAACCGTTAAACTCGACCAGGCTGGCCAGGCCCGGCCCGATCTAGGCCCAGTTCGGTCGATTTTGTAAAAAAATTCTTTTAAACGTTTGGAGGCCAAAATGACCATTTTACCCCCATTTTACTTGTTGTTTTTAGACCACTTGAAGGATACTTTGGTCATTTTGCTGAAAAGACCAAAAATACGCTTATAATAACTCTTTTTTGGGGGATAAAATAGGTCATTTTGCAGCCAAAAAAAATCTATAAATAGACCAAAATTCATAAAAATTATACATAATCATTTCTTTCCTCTCTTACAAAATATTCAAGCTATGCAATTCTTTGAAGATTGAACAACAAGTTTCTGGACTTTGAAGTGCAACTTCGTGGAGGCCAAAGTACAGTGTTCTTAAGCTTTCAAATTCTACGAAAATTCTTGGAGTTGAACATCTCTTCACTGAAGTTGACCTTCCAAGTAATTTTAATTTTAGAGAATTATTTTGTTGCAATTTTTGATTTTTTTTGCTATCTTTTTTTTTGTATATAACTTTTTTTTTCCTCTTCTTTCTTTTTTTCTTCAAAATTCAATTTTAAAACTATGAATGCTACTAGTTCTAACGACCCTTATGAAGGTGATTCAAAACAAAATTTTTCTTATTAGGCTAATTTATTTGAAAATAATCCTAATCCAGATTTTTGCCACCAACACAAATGTTACCTCTTGAAGTTAGGAGCATGGCTACAAATGTTGTAACTAGGGAGAAATCAGTTTTATGGAAATATTATGAAAAAAATATATGTCACTGATAGTGAGGGCACACCGATTTTAGATCTCAAAAATAAAAAACCAATTGCTAAAGGTGCACAGTGTATGAAATGTAAAAAAAATATTTAAGTGGAAAAGGATGGTACGGGCATATTGAAAAGACACTATGACATTTGTCATGGTAAGGACACACTGCAAGCTAGATAGTCACAGATAAGAATCGATCCACAAGGATCTTCTGTAGGTAATTTCATTTATTCTGATGCTCGTAACAAAACCGAGCTAACCAAATTCTTATTTGTAATGAATAACCTTTCACATTCGGAGAGAATGATTGGTATAAGTACTACTTAACCCATGTTTTAATAAAGTTTCTAGATCGACTACTAAAGATTTTAAAAGGAAAGGACAGCTTTGAAGCAAAGCTTCATAAATGTTAGTAAGTTTGTTCTAACTTCTGATATATGGACTACAAAACAAACTATGCTTTTATTTGTATCATGACACATTATATAGATCAAAAGATGATGTTGTAAAAATGTATTATTTGTCTATGGCCTTTGGAATTTCTACATACCAGTTCTGTAATCGATGGCGCCATCATACAATTTTTACGTGAATATGATATTCACAAAAAAATATTTTCATTTCTCTTGATAATGCTAGTATTAACACTTCTTGTATTAGTATTTTAAGTTCACAATTTTTACCTATAGTAGAAGGCTGGTTGTTCATGTTGAAGTTACATGTAGGCAGCTCTAGAGGGGGGTGAATAGAGTTTGTGTCGATAATAACCAATTAAAAAATGCAAATCTATATCAAGTCCAGAAATCAACTACCAAGAGAGTAAGTAATCAGAGAATAATGCGAAAATAAATAGAGATCAGAAGAGCATATACAAACACAGCGATTTGACCTGGTTTCCCTCGTGGAGGACTAGTCCAGGCCTAAGAAATCTCGCTCAGGATTGAAATCCACTATTTGTGAAATAGGGTACAACCACGTGCCTTTACTCAAAAGAGCATGTAACTTCTTACAACTTCGCAGAGGCAAAACTTGGAATTGTCCAAGTAACTTTTCTTTCAATCTTGCACACAACTTCTAGCTGATATCGCACTGAGCATCTTAGGGTAAGGAGAGTTGTGGCTTAGAAGATATGAAAGAGTGGGGCTTGGAGTAGTAGAGCTTAGAAAGCTTGAATATTTGAAGGTGAGAGATGATTTGAAATAAGAGAATTCATGCTCTATTTATACTAGTCTGAGGAGGCAGAATTCGGCCAGAATTCTGTCCCAAGAATTCAAAATTTCGAGGGTATGTTTGGATATCAAGCATGCCCTAAAAATTAGCATCCTAATTTTTAGGAGACAGAGTTCGGTCCGAACATTGTTTGGGGCAGAGTTCGGCTCGAATTCGGTTTCTATGGGGCCAGAACATACAATGGGCTATGAGAGGATTGGTTTGGTTTGGTGATTGTCTTATTTTGTATGGTGGAGGTTGGAAAGTGAAGTCTAGGTTCGAGATAGCTCAGTACGACTCAACGTTCATGTTTCTAGACTTAATAAAATAAAAAGTACAGACTCTGTACAAGTATAATTGCAATGATCAACTTATTGATGACGTCTGTCTTGAGCTTGATATGTTGTAGAAGATGTTCTTAACTTTGAGCTCAATGTGTCGTATTGGATCATATCAAATATTGTTTTGTTAATTCTCTAAATTAGGTTGACTGTGATCCAGTTTGGGTCAACAATCTCCCCATTTTGATAATTGACAAAAATAATATTTGCATGATGCAACATTCATACCTGGACACATGTTGAAGGGAGTAGTTGTATTGAGTAGCTCCCCCGTAAATAGATATGTCGGCTCTCCCGTAAGTAACTATTTCTGTTATGTCCTGATACAAAAATCTTTTTCCAAGCGCAAGATAATATCCAAGATCATATAATATCCAATAACATATAAGATCATATCAACCAAATATATGCTTCTCCCCCTTTGTCATTTAGCAAAATTAATCATAGCTCTCCCGTAAAGAGAGATAAATGTGACAAAATGAGGATAGAAAGCACACAATTCATAACCATAACCAATTATCATAAGAGATAACTAAGCAGTTTTGATAAACCCAAAATAAACTAGAAGTTCACACATGATAAACTGAAGTCTAAAAACATAGTGCAAAGAGTGCTAAGACATGGAAATGATAAAAACATAACTAAAGTGAACATCAGTAGCAGCAGGTAGAAGACCACAACCATTATAGAGCATGGGAACGAGATGGACCGGCTGAATCGCTGGCAGAGGGACGAGGATCAACAAATGCCGCATTAGGATCCAAATACCGTATGGCCCATGGGTCGTCAATCCGGTAGCCTTCGCGAGAAGGGTATGGCATCGTGGGATGCCGGGCCATGTTGTACTGGATATCATGCAGGGTGCTGCTGATGGCGCTCATCTGCAGAGTGGTCCGATAGTCCAGCTAGGTGTAGCGATCGTCTTCCAAACAGAAGCGGTCGTGCAACATATCTCGAATGGAGTCGAGAGTAGAAGGAGGCTCAGTCTGTGGGGCATCTGAGTTAGAAGATTACTCCTCAATTGGAGCAGGAGCAGGGGTAGTCCTACATGCCTTGGACAGAAAGGCAGAAGCAGGTAAAAACTAACACTAATCCAAAGGGATTTTGAAAGTACGAAAGATCATAGGAAGATACATCGCATAAACAAACGATTTTGGCTTCTTCCTTGCACGAATCATCCAATCCATCATCGTGCAAAAAGTTAAATGGAATGGTAAAGTGAAGGAAATAAAGGCTAGTAATCTTAAGATATGTAACCTCATCGGTAGATCCTGCTTTGGGCAGGATGGAAGAGAAAATAATTCGGTAAAGTTTGTAAAAATGATTGTTGAGAAACTTAGCCCAAAATTTCCGAGGACAGGTGTTGGGTTCACACACCATGTCTTTGAACCCTTCAAGAGTAATATCCCCAGCAAATGTGAATTCACGGGCATCTTAAGACGCTCCCAAGAGTTGGGATCAGGAAGTTCAAGATATTCAGCAAGATCAAAATCATCAAACATAATATCAATGTCGGCGACCTGAGAATAGTTCGTGAGTCATATTGCAATAAAACATTTGTATTGCATTAAGGTATATGAGTGACGATGTGGATACAAGTTCATCGAGGCATAGATCCTTGAAATTTGGATCAGACTCAGAAAATATTATGAAATTTATGGGGTGTCTCGGCACAACACTTCTGGAGCGAAAGTCAGAGTACATCTTGTTAGATGCTTCTAACGAGACAAAAATATGCTTATTAAACATGTTGCATCGGGAGGTGGAGGAGGATTGCACAATGGGTGAATGGGTTGGACATTTGGAGAAGGAAAAGGAGGGTTCAATGAAGAAGATCCTACGGTTCTAGCCCTCTTCCCCCGATTAAAAAGTCTAGGAGCCATATGATAAGTAAAAACAATGATAAAGAACAATAATAAAAGAGTAGATGGAGAACAAGAGTTTATACCTCAAAATAATGAAGTAGAATTGAAGAGAATCTCCAAAAACCTTGAAATCTTAAGTTTTGAAGAAGAGAGAGCACCAACAATGGAGTTTCTAGGTTAGGGTTTAGAGAAATAGGCTTTGGAGAGAGGTTGAAGGTGGTAGCAATGAGGAGAGAGAGTCCAAATTCGTGTATATGAAGAGTAGGCCAGCTGTACTAGTTAAATCGTGGCCTATGGATCAAATTGGATGAATGGCCTGGAATTGCTGAAGGTTCTGGTACCTAGTACACAAAGTTCGGCCCGAACTCTGCCATAGGCAAAATTTGGCCCGAGTTCTGTGGGGTTGGTTCCAGAACTCCAAAAGGTTGAAAAAATTGATAAAAATAAAGAGAATTGCTTGAATTAGCATAATGAATTATATTAGCCATAAAATAATTTAAACCTTACGATAAATTTTGTTAAACAATGATCAGCACAGGTGAATCGCTTCAGGTTAGCTGTAGGGGCCGGATCCCAGCTAGCGGTATTCCGAAGACTAGTACACCGTGTCGTTTAGGCTTTTACGTCTTGTTGTCAGAAGGGCCCTTTCGGCTTGTACCCAAAACAAGTTTACCATGTACGATTATATTTTAACAGTTATTTGTGCAGGTACAACTTATTGTACGATATTTTCATCCAGATTTCCTAATTTTCGATGAAAAAAATTGAAACGCTTTTCGGCTAGTGGTTTTGTGAAGAAGTCTGCTAGCTAATGATTAATGTCAATAAATTCTAAGTTAATAGTGCCATTTGATGATCACGCAAAAAATATGTCTAATTTCTATGTGCTTAGTGCGTGAGTAACATACTGGATTTTTGGTCAGGTTAATTGTACTAGTGTTATCACAGAATATTGGTATGTACTTAAACAGTAAATTATAGTCTTTAAGGGTTTGCTTCATCCACAAAATCTGAGCACTACAATGTCCTGTGATGTATTTAGCTTCCATTGTGGATAGTGCTACAGAGTTCTGCTTCTTGCTAAACCAAGAGACTAAAGCCTTACCTAATAAATGACACGTGCCGCTGGTACTCTTACGGTCGACCTTGCATCCCATAAAATTAGCATCGAAATATCTGATTAAGTTAAAGGAAGTGGTTTTGGGATACCACAAGCCCACCGTAACTGTCCCTTTAAGATATCGAAAGATACACTTAACCGCGGTCTTGTGTGATTCCTTAGGGTTAACTTAATATCGGGCACATAGGAAAATACTAAACGTGATATCGGACGACTAGCAGTTAAATAAAGTAGACTACCAATCATACCTTGATACTTATTTTGATCAACTGGTTTGCCTCTTTCATCAGGTTCTAGTTTTTTTTAGTAGCCATCAGAGTACTGATTGGTTTGATGTTGTCAAGATCAAACTTCTTCAGCATATTCTTTGTATACTTTGATTGGCTGATGAAGACGCCTTGTGAGTTTTGTTTGACTTACAGTCCAAGGAAGTAGTTGAGATCCCCCATCATGCTCATTGCAAACTCATTCTACATACACTTGGCAAACTCTTGGCACAAGACCTCATTAGTAGACCCAAATATGATATCATCCACATAAATTTACATTAAGAGGATGGTGTCATCAAGAGATTTTATAAAAAGTGTCATGTCAATTTTTTTTTGAAATACCTTTGTCAAGTAAGAAAGTGCTAAGGCGTTCATACCAAGCTCGAGGGACTTGTTTGAGGCCATAGAGAGCTTTCTTAAGTTTGAAAACATGGTCGAGAAATTTGTGATTTTCAAAACTAGGTGGTTGCTTTACAAACACTTCTTCTTTAATAAAACAGTTAAGAAAAGCACTTTTGACATCCATTTGAAAAAGTTTGAAATTTTGGAAATTTACAAATGCACAAAGCATACGGATTGAGCATACGTCTCATCGTAGTCGATACCTTCTTCTTGGTTGTATCCTTGAGCTACGAGACGGGCTTTGTTACGTGTAACTGAACCGTCCTCATTGACTTTGTTACGAAAAACCCATTTAGTACAAATGATCGAATGATCAACAGGTTTAGGAACAAGTTCCAAAACTTAATTTCTTTTGAACTAGTTGAGTTCTTCTTGCATTGCCGATATCCAAATTTACCAGAGAAAGCTTCTAAACATTTTTGGGTTCTATTTGAGAAATACATGCAGTGCTAGCTATAGTGTCTCTAACAGATGGCGAGTACTTACTACTTTCGATATTTTACCTATTACCAAGTTTTCTGGATGATATGGTGTAAAATGAAACTTCTTTGGTAAGCCTTCCAATGAACTGGTTACAGGTGTTGTATCCACAGGTGTAGAAGTTGATGGTCTGATGTGTATGTCATATTCGTCATCAGGAAGAGCAGTTGTACTATTAATCTCATCAATGGATACATTAGCAGATTCTTCAACATTCATAGAGCATTTGTTGAACACTCTGTATCCTTTACTCTTGGCAGCATAACCAAGAAAAATACCTTCGTCAGCTTTGGCATCAAATTTGCCTAAGTTATCTTTGGTATTAAGGATAAAGCAACGACAATCAAACACTGAAAAATAAAAAATAGCTAGTGTTCTACCAAACCAAAGTTCATAGGGAGTTTTCTTCGAAATAGGTCAAATCAACACCCTATTCAAAACATGGCATGCTGTACTGATAGCTTCAGCCCAAAAGTATTTCGGAAGAAAAAATTGATTCAACATGACTCTAGCCATATCGCCAAGAGTCCTCTTCTTTCGCTCCACAACACCATTTTGTTGGGGAGTTCTAGGACACGAAAATTTATAATTAAAATCATTTGAGTCACAAAACTTTTTGAAATTGAAGTTTTCGAATTCACCGCCATGATCACTTCGGATTCGAGTAATCATAAAGCTTTTTTCGTTTTGAACCTTTTTAGCAAAAACTTTAAAAATAGAAATAGTATCACTTTTATTTGTAAGAAAGAAAATCCAAGTAAATCTAGAAAAATCATCAACAATTACAAAAGTGTAGAGTTTTCCACCAAGACTGGCTACTCTACTAGGACCACATAAATCCATATGAAGTAGTTGCAAAGGTCTAGCAGTACTTACAGAGTTAATAGATTTAAAGAAGATTTGGTAGCTTTGTTTTTCTCACATTCGGCATATACCGTATCCTTTTTGAAGGTAATGTCAGGTAGTCCTCTTACTAGCTTCTTGGTTGACAGTCTTGATATGGTATCCATATTTGCATGACAAGACGCATATGCCAAAGTAGTCTTTCATCTTTGTGAGCGTAGAGGTATCTTCCTGCATTGTTGGTATCTCTAGAAAGATAAAATACATATATTATCTTCTCTTATCCCTTCAAAAATGATATCTCCAGATGATATATCATATGGAGTATTTAGTTTTGCCAAAGTTAATATCATATCCATGATCAGCAAGATAACTAATGCTGAGCAGGTTATGTTTTAACTCGGTCACTAAATAGACATCCTTAATTTGGAGAAGAAGGATTGCCAATAGTACCGTTACCTATGATATAACCTTTCAAGTTTTTCGAAGGATACATATCCTTCCCTCTTCATCGATGTGTTACGAATAGATTTCCATTTCAGTCATATGTCGCGAACACCCACTATCGAGAATCCACTTGTTTTTAGAGGATGAAGGAAGGTCCACCTACACCACGAGTAGATGTGACCTTTAGTACCCAAGTCTTTGAGGGTCCTGAAAGGTTAGTCTTCGGTACCCATGCATATAGTTTTAAATCAACTAATCTTCTAATTCTACACTATGGTAAAGTGTGTCCATGTTTACCACAGTAGTGACATGTAGCATGTATATTCGTGTTAGGTACAGGATAATAGTGATGTCTATGTGTTTGATGTACTGCATGAGAATGTGCGTGCATAGGAGTATGTCTATGTGTGCCATGTGTATGTGTGGGTGTTCTTCGTGCATGTGGATAAGTGTACATAAAAGCATAATTATAAGTAGCATGAGTATACGTGTTTCTCTTGTGACGTGTGTTTTGTGTTGAACAAATTTTGTTTAGTGTACATGTTGTGACTGTGAGACTGGGTTTGAGACTGAACAGCTTGTTTCCCCAGTTTGATCTCTAATCTTTTAGTGGTGTCGCACATATCATTATACTTGGCAGTTAAAGCATCAATTCTTACAACACAATATTATACTTCTTTTTCTCATCTAGAAGTTCTTTATTGAGTGCTGTAATATCACATGTTTGTTTCTCAATACGAGATTCGGCATCGTGTAAGCTAAATTTAAGCTTGGATACCTCCTCAGTGTTATCCGTGGATGGTGTGTCTCTAACATTATCAAGTAAACATAAAAGTTTATGTATCTCAACTTCATGAGTTTTGATCTTATCCTTTGCATGTTTATACTTGTTAAGCAACTTCTTGTGATCTTCAAGCAAGTTACTAAAGGCATCACGAAGTTCAACAAATGTAAAGTCATCAAGAGGATCATTTGTTATCTTTTCGGATGTTGCCATTAGGCAGATGTTTGCTGTATCTTGGAGAGTCCTCTTCTTCTTCTGAGTCACTGGCTTCGCTCTCGTGCCAAATACTTGTATTGGCATATTTATGAGAGGTTGGCCTCTTGTATGATCTTTTATATCGGCTTTCTTTGCAGTAGGGCAATCTTTCTTGACGTGTCCCGTCTTCTTACAGCCAAAACAAATTGGCTCTTCATCATCTTATTTGTGTTGTTCCTTCTTTCAATGGTTGAAGCGAAGAAACTTTGTAAAGTTGTGGACCATCAGTGCTTGATCATCACCTTCGAAATCATCGTCTTCGGTATCTTATGGAGCAGTCTTTCGACGATGAGCTCTTAATGCAATTTCTTTTCCTTCTGAGCCACTTCTTCAAAGTCTTTAAGATCGAGCTCATGCGTCATCAGCTTGCCCACCAAAGTTTCTAGAGACATGGTGGTGAGATCATTGCCTTCTATGATCGCCGTAGCTTTGGGGTTCCAGTTCTTCATTAGTCCCCTTAGCACCTTGCGTATCTTCTCATGGTTGGAGTAGTCCTTACCAAGAGAAGATAGAGGGTTGACAATGTCGAGGAATCTAGTGATCATCTGTTTGATCGTCTTATTGGGCTTCATCTTGAAAGCTTCGTACTTCTAGGTCAGACGACTGATTTTTGATTCTTTCACCTGTGTAGTTCCTTAATGGGTCACCTCCATAAGCTTCCATACTTCGTGTGAGGTGGAGCATGTAGAGACCATGTTGAATTCAGTCCTGTCTATAGCACAGAAGAGAGCATTAATAGCCCTAGCATCTAGACTAGCCTGTTTCTTTTCTTGGTCAGTATATTTGTCGTAGGGTTTATCTATGAGATTCCCCTCGACAGTACTTCTAGCAGGCTTCTTGTAACCATCAGTGACTATGGTCCATATATCAAAGTCTAGAAACTTTAGGTAGAAACTCATTCTAGTCTTCCAATAGGTGTAGTTGGTTCCATCAAATAGGGGTGGCCTATTTATGGACTGTCCCTCACCATAGTTGATAAAGATAGGTTGTGTGGTTGCCATAGATCAACTCTAGGATGCTAATTCGTTATTAAGAATAGAGCTCTAATAGCAATTGAAGTTACGTGTAGGCAACTCTAGAGGGGGTGAATTGAGTTTGTGTCGATAATAACCAATTAAAAAATGCAACTCTATATCAAGTCCAAAAATTAACTACCAAGAGAGTAGTAATCAGAGAGTAATATGGAAATAAATAGAGATCAGAAGAGCATATGCAAACACAGCGATTTAACCTGGTTTTCCTCATGGAGGACTAGTCCAGGCCTGAGAACTCTCGCTCAGGATTGAAATCCACTATTTGTGAAATATGGTACAACACATGCCTTTACTCAGAAGAGCACGCCAACTTCTTACAACTTCGCAGAGGCAAAACTTGGAATTGTCCAAGTGACTTTTCTTTCACTCTTGCATACAACTTCTAGCTGATATCGCACTAAGCACCTTGGGCTAAGGAGAGTTATGGCTTAGAAGATATGGAAGAGTAGGGCTTGGGTAGTAGAGCTTAGAACGCTTGAATATTTGATGGTGAAGAATGATTTGAAATAAGAGAATTCAAGCTCTATTTATACTAGTCTGAGGAGGCAGAATTCGGCCAAAATTATCTCCCAAGAATTCAAATTTCCGAACGTTGGACAACTAGTATCAAGCAGGCCCTAAAAATTAGCATCCTAATTTCTAGGAGATAGAGTTCGGCCCGAACTCTGCTTGGGACAGAGTTTGGCCCGAATTCGGTTTTTGTGGGGCCAAAACATACAATGGGCTATGAGACGATTGGTTTGGTTTGGTGATTGTATTGTTTTGTATGGTGGAGCTTGGAGAGTGAAGTCTAGGTTCAAGATAGCTCAGTACGACTCAACGTACATGTTCCTAGACTCAATAAAATGAAAAGTACAGACTTAGTACAAGTATAATTGTAACGATCACTTGTTGATGACGTCTGTCTTGAGCTTGATGTGTTGTAGAAGATGTTCTTGACTTTGAGCTCAATGTGCCGTATTAGATCATGTCAAATATTATTTTGTTAATTCTCTAAATTAGGTTGACTGTGATCCAGTTTGGGTCAACACATGTTAGATGTGCTTGCCATATTATTAATTTAGTTGTACAAGAATGTCTTCAATTTTTTCATATAAATTTAGAAACTCTTAGATTATGTCTACAAAGTTTGAACACTTCTACAAGTAGACAACAAGCTTTCAAAACTTTATGTGCACAATATGGTATAACTTTTAGAAGATTTGTTAAGGATGCACCGCATAGATAAAATTGTACATATTTAATATTAAAATCTTGCGTTAGAACTAAAGATGTTATTACTCATTATTGTAATATTAGTCCATGTTTTGATTATCAAGTTACTAAAAATGATTGGTTAATTGCTATTTCTATTTTTGAATTTTTTGAATTATTTTACAATGTTACATTATTTTATCGGGCGTTTATTATCCAACTTCTTCCCTAGTGTTAACAGAACTTATTAACATGTGTCATTTATTATGTAAATATAGAAATGTTCCTGGTTTCGATTATGTTGCTTCCAAAATGGAAACAAAATTTCAAAAATATTGGGGTGAAATACCTCTTTTATATTGTTTGGCTTGGGTTTTTGATCCGAAGATCAAATTAGATACCGTATTCATTTTGCTAGATGATTTTCATAAAAATATGAATGTAAATGTAAGTAACTTAAAAGTAGAGATTAAAGATGTTTTAGATTCTTTAATTACTTTGTATGAACACCGAGTTGTATCGACCCGCCCGGTACGACCTTTCAAGTTGGTAGTAGTAGCTCTGGTCTTATGTCTAACTTATCACATGCTGCCAGTGTACTGCAAAGGTAGAAACTAAAACAATCTTCCTACCTACTTAGGAACTATCATATTTAAATTCTTATAAATAATATGATGAAACTCCAACTTATTTTTCCATTTTAGAATGAAAAAAACACGAAAAACGTACCATATACTTTCTTCTATATCGATATACTTATGGTCTCGGTGTCCACGGTAGCATCAGAATCTTGTTTTAGTGCAGGTTCAAGGTTATTGAGCTAGAAGAGAGCATGATGATGCCAGATATCTTGGAAGCTTGTGTCTGCGTTCAAGATTGTATTCGTACGGAAGAACAAACCCAAAATTCAAGAGATAAAAATACCGACATCAGTGAATTGGACTTTCAGTGTCTTACCTTGGTGGATACTAATGAAGGAGGAGCTAAGCAAAATTTTTTTTCCAATTCATTTAGCAATAAAATATCAGTTTATAACTTTTACATTTTATTATAAATTTAATGGAAGAAAATACTTGAACTGTTGTATATTAAATTATCTTAAGATTAATAAAAAAAATTACTTTCTAATTTTTTATGGAAAAAATACTTGTAATGTTGTACATTAACTTTTACTTTCTAATTTCTAATTTTATAAAGCATATGGTAGAATGTAAAATTTTTTTGGTTTTTTTCAAAAAATCGAGCTCGCCCGGTCCAATACTGAACCGGCCGGTTCAGCCCGGCTCGACCAAACTAGGTCGTAGGTCCGGGCTGGGTTCGGCTTTTCGTCCTTCGGGCCAACCCGACCCGGCCCTCTGCTCTGACCGGGCTAAGCCTGGCCTGGTCAATCCCGGCCAACCCTGGGCTCAGGTCGGCCCTGTAACACCTTGACTCTTACAGTAGCGACAGTCCTCTCTCTCTATAGAAATGGAAGAAGTCGGCTCCCCTTCCCCAACGGAAGTGAAGAGACTCCTTGATACGAGCTCGGCCGCCTCGCAATAGAGATCGTACAAGGGGCGACGCTCGCCATTGAGCCTCCTCGATGGCCGCTACAAGCTCGGCGTCACTCCACCAACAACTTCGATACCTCCTTCAAGCTCGACGATAGTGGCTTCGAATTCGTCTACCTCACCCGCCTTAACGATGACCTCCCCGCCATCGACAAACGCCTCTACCGCCGCCTCTCCAACCTCATTCGCCTCCACGGCTACTGCATGACCCCTGCTCCCTCCTCCTTAGGCAACGTGGTCGGTCTTTGGGGTTGGACCCAAAGATGATAATGTATTTGAGGAAACTAGCTTGGGGTCAAGAGTTTGGGGCTAGATCTATGTTAGATAAGATGGAGGGACACAATGTGTGGAACACAGGAAACATGACATAGTATTTGGATGGGCTACTATAGATGGACACATATGTATCAATGTGGATTCAGAATACAGAATATACTGACACAGAACACAGAGATTTCAAGAATTGTTTTGATAACATTTTATTTTCAAAAATATTTTACCAAACATAAGTTTTTAACTTTTGTTTCATAAAACCATTTTTTAGATGCAAGTAACCAAACTCAAGTCAAAATTTATAAAACTATAAATCAACTTTATAACTTTTTTTTGAAAATTGTTTAACAATGAAAATTTGTGAAATCCTATCCAAACATACCCTCAGTCTTTTCTTTTTCCTCTACAAATCTAACCTACTTCCTATGATAACTAAATGATATATACTTGAGGTTTTTGTCCCATGTCCAGTATCAGGTTCTCTATACTGATCACTAGTATCCCTCCTCCCTTTGAACTATTGGACCACTCATTGTTCTTATATTTCATAGTTAATTCTTGAAAATTTCATACAAGTCCCCCAAGGTGCTAAGCAATTAGCTCATAGGAAAATATAGCAACCAGTGATGGATAATTGCATGAGGTCAGTAACAATTTTCTTGCCCTAGCAATCAATTAGAATATTCTTGTAGAGTCCTTTACTAATCAATTTCTCTCCATTCTACCATAACTTCAAAAGATTTGCTATCTGATAAAGAAAGTCCACCCTTTCACTGAAAGCTATACCAATAAAGTTATTTGTAGACCCTAAGTCAACAAGAATCATTACTACTTCGCTCTTAAAACTCCCTAAGTTAAGTCGAATGGTGTTGGCTTCCCGAGAGGGCCTGTAGATATATCTTAAATAAACTTTGGTTATTGCTCAGCGAGGAATCCACAATTTTTGATACTAAGGATTGAATATCAGCATCCCCATTGTCTTTATTAGCCACAAGCATGTACAGCCTCTTTTCCTTGCCCCTATACCCCCTTGACCATTTTCATCACATAAGAAGCATAATCCCAAGTTGGTGATATAGTAGCATTAGGCTATCCCAAATTAGATTGTGGCCTATTTTCTATCCTTTCGCTTGAAATCTTCCTGACTGATTCATGATTTATAGAGGGAACACTGCTTGCCAGACTCTGGTTTCTTTGGGAATAGCGATTTGGTTTATAGTTCTTCCTCACATCTAGTAACTTGGCTTCATAAAGTTTAGCTACTTGCATTGCAACTAGTAAACTGATAGGACTAGCCACGTGGACTACATATCTTACTTCTTCTTTCAGTATTCATATGTATTGACTCACCAAACATTTTTCAAGAAATCCATGCACTTTATGTTGGCCCATGGGTAATGATCATACCTGATTTTGATAATCAACGTCAACTTTGGTCGATACGCAAAATACATATACTGCTACAGATTTACAGGTTTTAAGTCAAAAGTACATCTGTATCCTAAATCTGCATTCTACTGCTATGAAGTACAAACATCGCGTCGTCATCAAAAAACCAAAGCACTGGAATCAAGATCAAGTCTTTTTCATATTTTTCTGCAATTTTATTTTTATTGAGTCTAGAAAGAATATGTATGATGATCAGAATCAGTACTGGCTTAGGCTTTCTCAGTCCACAAAAATTATAGCCTACCTATCACAAATATGTATCCAAAAAGTTCACATACTAAAAAGTCTAAAACCCAAACCAAAATTGGCCCAAACTGTTCTGTACTGACCAAGACAAAACTCGGCCCAAGTTCAGCCCGAGTTCGGTCCAGATTAGATTCACTTTGAATTTTGAATACCTTGATATTTGCATCCAACATTCAAATATAAGATTTCTGTATCCTAACTCTGTCTGAACGCTGCCCAAATTCGGCCTACGAAAATACTATAAATAGAGAAGAACTTTCACATTTCCAAATCAATCATTCATGCAATCTTTCTTATCTATTCATTCCTAAGTATTTTCTACGAGCTATACTTTCAAATTAAGCCTATATTACTCTTAGCCAAGCCAGTACAATTTCTGTTTAATTTAAAGTTTGGTGTTGAAGAGTTGTATAGGAGGCTGCATTCAAAAAATATTCTAGTTTTTAAATCGCCCTCTAGAGTCTGTTGTACGCTCGCCGCCAAGCATGGTGTTGTAAGAGACTGCAAGCTCTCAATTAGCTTGTGCCATAGTGGATTAACATCGACAAGAGTACTCGAGACTGGACTAGTCCTCTCAGAGGAAAACTATATATCGCTGTACCACTGAGTTTGATCTTCTTGACTCTTACTTTACTGTAATTTTTTTAATGTCATTTACCTGTCATAGTATAAGTCCTAGATAAATTTACTTAGTGATATTTTTTGCTGCACATGCACACACTCTATTCACCTCCCTCTAGAGGTGCTCAACGGTCCTACAATTGGTATCAGAGCATATTATACATATACATAACCATCTAGAGATATATCTATGGTAGCCATTAAATCTATATTCAATGGTGAAGGACAATCCACAAATAGACCTCCACTATTTGATAGAATGAATTATACCTATTGGAAAACAGGAAGAGTTTCGTTCTAAAGTTACTGGATATCGATCTTTGGGCGATAGTTATAGACGGTTACAAGAAACTGCCTAAACAATGATTGATGGTGTTGTAGTAAACAAGCCCCATAACAAATATACTGAGCATAAAAAGGCACAGCTAGTCTAGATGCACGAGCCATCAATACACTATTACATACAATTGAGAAAATCGAGTTTAATGGCGTATCAACTTGTATGACATCTAATAAAATTTAGAGACTTTTTGAAGTAATCAAAAGGGACTTCCCAAGTAAAGGAATCTAAAATCAGTAGATTGACACAGGATTACGAATCATCCAAGATGAAATCATGTGAGTCAATTATACATATGTTCACTCATTTCCTTGATATTACTAATTCTCTACAATCCCTTGGTAAGGATTACAGCAATCATAAGAAGATCAAGAAGGTACTACGGGCTCTAACAAAGAACTGGAACCCGAAGGCCACCACGATCATAGAAGGAAATGACCTCGCCACAATGACATTGGAGACACTTATGGGCAAGCTCATGACCCATGAGCTGGACTTGCAAGAATTTGAAGAAGCAACTCCCAAAAAATTCAATTGCCTTCAAAGCTCAAGCCAAAAGAGTCTCATACAATGATTCTGACGAAAAAGATTCCGATGGTGATGAACAGGCCCTGCTGGTCAAAAACTTTAGAAAATTCTTACAGTTTGAGAGATCAAACTGAAAGAAGAAGGACATGCACGAAAGTAACGAAGAAGAAACTATCTGCTTCGGATGTAAGAAGTCAGGGCATATGAAGAAAGATTGTCCACTATAAAAAAAAAGCAGTCCATATGACCAATCGAGATCAAGCAGAAAAGCTATAACTGGTCGAAAGTATGCAAATACCAGCATCTGGCATGAAAGTGAGGCTAATAAGTTAGTAGAGGAGGATAGACCCAGCAGTAGTGCAAATATATGTTTAATGACATACGAAAAGGTATCTGAGAACCCTCTTTATGATGATTTTACTTTCGATGAGTTAGAAAATGGCTTTAGCAAACTACTTGAAGAGCACACAAATGTGTTAGACAAGTATAAGCAATCTCATAAAGAGATTAAGGCATACACAACCAAAGTAGCTAGATTGTCTAATCTTATTGAAGACATTAAAGAGACATTAACTATCGGTAACACAAAAGAGATAGCCAAAATTAAATTGGACTATCATGAGGCTCCTCACTATAGAGAAAAAAAAGAGACATGTCAAGGTGGAAGAACTTGATGACATCAAGAAGAAAAGACACTAGCCTGAGCAAAGACTCACGGAT
>JANAVB010010976.1:0-65329 GCA_029216955.1 Iris pallida
TATCATAGGTCTTTGTGACTCCAGTTCGGATACTGATACACATCATTGCTCAGATATAGCAGGCGAGTACATTCTCTGGTCGTTTTTATTTATGATAGTATCTATATTGCCTTCTCTATACATACTTACTTGATGCTGACACATCGTTATCACGGACTTACTATAGGATCTTGTCATGAGATGTATCCCTTTAAGTGTGGCATCGGTTACTTCATGTTCGTGATTTTGTCATTACATATGTACTCCTTTTATTTGTATTATTCATGTATACCATGTGCTCTCATGTACTCTCATGTTCACATGTGCTTCATGTTCAAACTAACAATTATGTACGTACATAATGTGATCGGATCCTTGTGTATAATGGGGTAGGGGAAGTAGAAGTTGTTATGTGTCGTGACCCGCACCCAGTGTAAGGGCACGAAACGTGGGTATGTCCAGCCTACGCGTAGTGTCAGCGGTAGAACGTTGTCCTAGGTCTCAACATCTACACAGTATAAAGTACCTGTACAGATATACTCTTCAAGCGGAGGACATCTCAGAAGATACAACTCAACCACAAATCTAAAGATAGATTTCACATGATAAGATAGATATGAAATCACAGAGTGAGATACAACCGAATGAAATAAGTTAAGTGTTATCAACACCACACATAATCTGAATAAATACAACTCCAGACAACTGAAATAAGATAGATAAAACCCTAGCAGTCTAGCCTAGGAACTATGGTAGTTCCTCAGTACAAACTGGATCCTCCTAGGTCCAAGTCGCAAGTGTCCTCTATGTCAGCTCCATAGTTGGTAGTACAAAAACCTCCAGGTTCTCTGTAATATTTTTGTCAACGAGTCCAATCAAGACAAGAATGAATACATAACTGAAAGCAGTTCCATAACATGGTAGGAAATATAGAACGAGTAGTAGCATAAAATACATGAAATGCTGTAAAGAGATGTACATGAAAGTAAAAATAGACAAATCCGGTACAGAAAAGTTGTATAGAAAATAAGAACTACAAGTAAATATGAGTTTTTAAAGCACGATATGTTACGTAATCGGATTAGGTTTGTACTGTTATTCTATGGTAACTCATTATACTTGAGGTATAACAGACATGTACACAATATACTACTGAAAATTAATCACATATCATTTCTACTCCCCCTTACCCCAATCAATACACAAGGATCCGACCAAGTTATGTTACGTACATAATGGTTAGTTTTGCATAATAAGCACATGTGAGCATACGAGAGTACATGGGAGAGCACACGATTTGTAACTGACTAATACGAATACAAGGAGTACCGATACACATGGTAAAGTACATCATGAAATATCTGATGATCCGCTGAGGGGATAACATCGCATGACAAGATCCATACAGTACTGGTCCATGATAACAACTGTCAGCATCAAGTAAAGTAGTCTAAAGTAGACAATATAGATACTATCATGAATGAAACTAACAAAGCATATATCGCCTGATATCCTGAGCAACCGATGTGTACGATGTCCGAACTGGAGTCACAAGGTCCTATTTAGAGCAATACAGGTTACAATATGTTCAATATATATAATTGAAGTATACAACAATCTACATGACTAGGTCATGCTAGGTCAAAGTCAACTCTTGGTCACTCTAGTCAACCCTCATTAGTCAACTAAGTCAAACTTAGACTATGGTCAACTTGGTCAATGGTCAACTATGCTATTGCTACCAACTATACCTAATTCTAGATTAACATGTATATATATATATATAATCTATATATATATATATATAATACCTTCTAGATACTAAGCACTTATCCTTAGTCTTCAACCTCAACATATGCATCAACATGCATAATGTAAGGTATCACTCAAAACCCTTATATATACATGACAAGTACCTAACTCACACGATCAATATCCCATATAACTTTATCGACCAAAACCCATACTCTAAGATACCTCATATATATATATATAGCTACATCAAGCCAACCAATATAACATATACATACCTATATAATATCCCAATCTACTATATACTACTCATCATCTATAAGATACTCCATATTATCCTTAGCCCTCAACTCATTACTAATATAATTGTGATGCCTCACGGCTAACCATGACTAAAAGCTAACAACTACACAAAACCCCACTTGAAACTCTCCCAATGCTCACTGCCTGCTGTAGCCTCCCTTACACAACATACTGATACATACTAACATATCATTCTCTCATCTCCCCTCCATGCCACTCACTCTAACATTATTGTTAGTGGCAGTTTTTCCCCAAATCCTCTCTAATATGAGTGAACCCATAGTCTCATGCTACTACACTCAAACCTGATACAAAGTTTTAGCATAAGAATGAAACAATGTTCTCTAATTGAACATATACATGAATTCAATCCCACATCCACTCCATACTGACCTAGGCAGTAGAGTCCCCAGGTCCTCTGCACATAGCTACCTGCACCCTAACCATCCGATACACTCTTCCCCTTATCCAAAACTGAACACACATACACTATATGCACTACATACAACTACATACAAGCTATATACATATAGATAGATAAACAATATTTTATAGATAGGACAAAACTTGTCACTATCCTCATAAGGACGGAACAGGAAGAGCATTGGTCATTATATAAGGTAGGGTGAACCACATGTGAAATGCAGGACATGCCTAGAATGCAAATGGAAAATAATGTATGCAACTAAACATGATAAGGGAATTGCCAAGATATGTAAAATGGTTAATGCTAAAGTAAGGAGATTGACTTCAAGGCACCTATACCAGACTTATTGCTTAACTAAAGTATGCAGCAACTCACCTACTGCTCTACTGAACATGGGACACTCAACTAAACTAATGGAAAAAGGGTATGATCTCATGAGACCTACACAACCTCATCAACTACCATATAAGTAGGCATACATATATCTATATATCCCATACCCATAATACATTATATTATTATAAGGTACTAACATATCTATTTACATATATTTCATACAAATAAACCCCCAAGAAATCTGGACACTAGAATATGACAAAACCTAAGGGCTAATGAATATAGGGCAGAACCAAAGAAAGATTTAGGGTCTGAGTTCAGAAGTTAAAGTGGACAGAAAATGTGCAGGAACTATAAGTGTGTCGGTTAATCTCAAGTAAGGACATCCACTACAGCCTATAAGATATCTCTACTCAAATCTAGACTGAACCAAGTTAAGACTAACATCAATAACTGAGCCATGGCTAAGGAGGATGATAGCAGGACAGATAGGGTGTAGGGGATAACTTGTGGTGATGTAATGAAGGTATCATATTGTAAACTGACCAAGGAACAATACAGAAATATCTGTACTTGGATAGATCACCCAACAATTTCAATGAGCAAAACAAATGAACTGTACTCTAATATGAATACACTATACAAAACATTCAAGAGGGTGAGTGTGCAACAAGTATAATGAAAGGTGCAGATAATGTAAATGTGAACATGTGTGCAGACAAGTAAAATGCAGGTAATTGTAAGATTGCAGTGGAGGTCTGAACATCAAGTTCTGTTACATCAAGAGGCTGCTACACTAAGATGTCTAACATGTGATTCTCTCATATATACAAGTCCAGGTATTGCAATGTGAATGCATGTATGCTACTGTACAGTGTGCCATATGGAATGCAGTATGTAATGAGATGAAGGAAAGGGGGTACAAGGATGTTGTGATATGAACATGTGTGGTGAGTCAGTATGTCATTGCAGAGCAATGGCAATTACAGATAATGCAATGGGTCAGATAAGAAGTGCAGTGGTGAATGGCATGGTTAATCCAATGGATCAGAGTAGTGTGTTAAAGGCAAGAGTGTGAGTGTCACATGGAATATACAAGCAGTGAATAAAGTTTTATTGTAAATTTTGTGTGCTGCAGAGCTAAACAAGTGTATGTGTGGTGTCACGACCCGCACCCAGTGAAAGGGCAAACGTGAATGATGTCCAGCCTATGCCGCAGTATCGGCGGTAGAATGCTGTCCTGAGTCACAATATCTAACACAGTCTAGAATATGCTCCGAATGGGAAATAAAATAATAAGTAATCAATCAAACACTAAGATGGAATAGAAGAGTAAATCTCAAGAGAGTCACAGATATAAATAAAAGTCTATGTGTAAAACCAGAACAAAACTCAAGTACAACTCATAATGTCTCAAATAGAAAGATAATAAAATACTAAGTCTCAGCTAGACTATGGACAAGTCTTCAGCGACTGCTGGATCCCTTGAGGGTCCACGTTACCAGTGTCATCTAAGCCAATGCCATAATAAGTAGGGCAGAACTCTTCATTATCACCTGTAAAATTTTTAACATATCCAATCAGGACGGAACGAGCACATATCTCACAACAGTTCATAACAGGATTGGACATATAAAGCAAGCTATAGAAAATTATACATAAAATACAGTAAAGAAAATCAACAAGAGAGAGAATATCTAGATGAGATATAAATATAAATATAGAAATGTAATTATCTACGTGATTTAGAGCATAAATTGGTTATGTAAACAGGATTGGGTTGCACATGGATAAACTATAGAGTTGCACATGGATACCTACTGGGGATAATGATCACATAACCAACTACACTCTCCCTGTCCCCAATCAATACACAAGGATCCAGACATGATATGTTATTACACATGGATAACAACTACTTTATACATGGGGCTCATATGGTCATGAGTGTACATGAATAACACATGAGTGCACATGGATAAATATGAATACATAGAGTACATGATGGCCACGATAAAGTACATGAACATGATATACTCGATGTATCCGAGGGGAAACATCGCATGAAAAGATCCAGAGGGTACTAATCCGTGTGAACATCGTGTCAACAAGTATACTAGACTATAACAAGAAACATATCCAAAAAAGTATGAAAAGAAGAGAATGTACTCGCCTGGCAAACCGAACTGCTGATGAAGTGTAGCTAAACTGGGGCAATATAACCTATTTAAAGTATACACATGTCACAACCAAGTCTAAAATATTAAAGGAAATAGCTACAATGCAAGACTACATGCTTCTAGGTCCCTTTTGGTCAAAGTCAACCCTTGGTCAACTCTGGTAAAACCTGGTCAATGCTGGTCAAACTTGGTCAAACCTGGGTCAACTAGTCCGACTACTAATTTTTAGGTCATACACAAAATTCTAGGTCATTTGGAGTTCGTTTGAGTTGAATTGGATCAAGTTTGATCCAAAGTTGACTTTTGTCAATTTGGTCAACTTGTCGGCCAATTCGACTAAACTAGGCTGAAAATGACAAACTAAATCAGTCCTAGGACTCCTATAGTTATATTCACAACTACGATCTATTCTAAGAGGGTTCTCAAGCATAAATATCTATACACATATAGGCATATACACATACACATGTATTTACAATACAAGCCAACCTTAATTCTAACAAATGCTTGTGTGTGTGTGTGTGACCTGAAGATTACTGAAATGGGGTCAAATCTGAGATTAAAAATAGCAAAACAGAACCATGGTATACACAATTTAATATACTATTATATACATATAACAAATAGGAATTTAATATACTATTATATATATATATATATATATATATATATATCTATATATATATATATATATATTTTTTTTTTTTTTTTTTTTTTTTTTTTTTTTTTTATATATATATTATATATATATATATATATATATATATATATATCAATGCTCAAAAGGAAGAATAGCCAATGGTTTTTGAAATAGTTTAGCGAATCAAAATCTGGAATTAAATCCCCCTCGACCCATTCTCAACATCTATGTATTAGCAATGGGTTTCACAACGGGGTCTTCTAATGTATATATTTAATTATATATATTTATTTTTTTTTTTTTTTTTTTTTTTTTTTTTTTTTTTTTTTTTATATATATCTATATATATATATATATATATATATATATAGCTACAAGGAAAAACACATATGCTCATAAATGATAGAAAAATATGAAATAAAACCAAAAGTTGTTTCCCACAAATCCAAAACCTCGTATACGTACTAAAAACTCAGATTTTATAAGCTAATTCACTGGAAATCAAAATATCATATTCAAACTCAAAATTCATATTTAAAGAAAAAAACTCATTTCTCACACAACGACCCAAAATGAGAAATACACCAAATGAACCCGCAAAACTCGGCATACACAGTTGGTCTCGACCCACGTGATGCGCTCGTATACTCTCGGATTTAAAATCGTGTCCGTGTCGTGTCCACAGAACGCGTATCAGAAATTCCCGATACTGCGTGACAACGCGTGCTTGTGCGTGCGTTCTCGCTCGATTGAGCGCCGCACATACAACGAAAAGCCCCATGCTCGTGCACGTAGCTGGGGGGGTCCTGGGGTAGGTCTAGGATACGAAAACACAGCGACACTTCGCACCGAGGTGATGCACGCAGCCCCGTACCTGTGCGCGGCCTGCTGCACGTGCGCGCCCGAGCGCCCTCGTGCACGTGGTTCTGCCTCCGTGGCTCGCTCGTCGGGCCACGCCACGACACGTGGTTGGTTCTACGTATATTCTAGGTATATGTAGACGTTTCCCAGGTCCTGGAACGGGTCCTCGTTGCGTCGTGTGTGCGCACGAAGTCCGTTTCAGCGACAAAAATTTGCCTACATGCATAGTGCGGCTAAGCGGTGCTCGTCGGATTTCTCCGCGCTCGCTCAACGAAAAGCCGTGAAATTTTACAAGCTTGGGGGCAGAGGTTGCCCCCATGTGATCAAGAAATTCACACAAAAATACGGCATGTGCATCGTGATACAACGCACTGACGGCAGGGCACGCACGACCTCGTGCACGGGATCCGTGCACGTGCGTCCGATGCCCGAAACGCCGCTGTAACGTCATCAATATCTAATCCGTCTTCACAAAAGTTTATTAAAATAATATTAACTAAGCATCCATGAAGACAGAATCGAAAAACAACAACTTACTATCCTAAGCGGCATTTCGTCGAACACATGCCGTAAAGGACCGACACGTGTCCGATACCGCCATCAAACGAAGTCAAAATCCAACCAAACTTCGTAGGCAAGTCTAGGGCACCTATATGGATGCAAAAATGAAAGAAATTCGAGATTTACTATTGTAGAATAGGGTTTACCTATTGAGTATTGAAAACTCAATAAACGGAGCCCCTCGGTTGTCGTGTCGGCCGACTCCCCTCAAGCAATTGCCTCCGCCTCCTCGTTAGAAATGCTCTAGTAGATCCTCCTCTCCTCGACGAGTGCAACGAGTTCATTTGGGATGAAACGGACTCCGATTGAAGGAAAAATGAGTTTTGGATGAGGGAATCTCTTAGGGTTCACAGGTGGAGGCTAAAACTTCACAAATGAAATGAAGAGGGAGGGGTACTGCTGTTGGGCGGCCAGGAATAGGTCTCTAGGGTTAGGGTTTCACTTGGGCTAACTCATTCTTAAGTAAGAATAAGGCCCAAGTCAAAAAGGCTAAAAGGCTTAATGCAAAAATGACTTAAAAATCATTTAAACCACTCAAAAAATAGAGATTAAATCTAAATAATTTTTTTAAAAAAACCATAATGTGGATTTTAATTACATTATTAGTCTTCTAGTGAAGGTAGACTAAGGTCAAACTACTTATACTACCAAGTCACCAGTCTACAACCAATCAAATCACACTGCAATCATTCTAATTAATAAATAGATAAAAATTCAAATAAAAATCATAAAAATTCAAATAATCAAAATTAGTAAAATACCCTTGAAATTGAAAAGCGAGTGTGACAGTGTGCAACATGTCAAGTGAGTGTGTAGTGTGTCAAAAGAAGTGTACAGGCAAAGTGAAGAGTACAAGGTGTGTGAGTGTATGATATGTGAGAGTACAGCATATAAATGTGAAGGCAATGTAAGGCATGTCAATGAAGTGCAGAGAGTGAATGACATGGTTAAACCAGTATATCAGAGCAGTGTGTTCGAATGCAAAATGTGTGGGCAAGTGCATGTGAATGCTGATAGCAGTGGTAAATGAGTGAAGAGTACAATGTGTGTGGTGCAGCATGCTAATAAAGTGTACAGGCAGTGGTGTCCAATACAAGTGCAGACAAGGTAAAGTGCAACAGTGTTAAGTGAATATGCACAGGCATGGGGCTCTCGACTGCACAGGACAGGGTCTGTGGGTCATGCCATGGCTCGAAATGCCCATAGCTTGAAGCCCAAAGCTCGAGATCGAGTGTCAGTAACTAGATCAACCCAAAATAGTGGCTAGGTTAGTGAAACCAAGGTGTCTCAGTCGAGAACAGAGACCCTAGTAGCAGGGCATGCACTGTTCATGGCTAAAACTCAGGCCGAGTGTCCCCGTGTCCAAATAAACCTATTAAACCACCTCGAATTCACCCCAGTCCAATAAATACGTAATATGCAGGTAATAAGCAATCCAAATATATAATTCTATCATAAATTGGAGATCAAAACATCCTATGGGGCATTTCATCGAACACCTGAGATACGTATTCGAATACTCTTACGATACGCACCCTAAATGAATTCAAATTCGAGCCAAACTCTACATAATGATAGGGGGCCCTAAATGAATGCATATATAGAAAAAAACAGAATTTAGAATGGGTTTAGACATTCTTACCAATTGGGAGTTGAAATACCAATGAAAATCCCTAGAATAGATTTCCCACCAAGCTCTAATGGTCAAATTGCTCCAAATCCTTCCTAGCTAGCCAATAGAGGCTTCCTCTCTTCAAGAGGAAGAGATTGCAATTATTTTGGGTGAATTTGGAGTTGATTTGAGGAACGGAGACAAATTAGGGAAGAACACAAATTAGGGTTAGGGTTTCAATGAAAGGGGGAAAGAAGGGGGTTAATGATGACTGAAAAAAGCAAGGTGGGGACTTTTGTGGCTGCTATGGCCGACCATATGGTTATGGGCTAGGGCTTGGTTGGTTACATTAGGCTAAAGGTCTCTCAAGTTGTCATTTAAAGGCCTTTTTAGAAGAAGGCCCAAAGTGGCTTATTAATTCAAGTCACAACTAACCTCTATTAGTCATTCTAACATAATTAGAGTCCAACTAACTAGTCTAAGTCCATTAGCTAGGTCTCTATGGTCATGGTTAGTCTCTAGGCAAAGTAGTTCTAAGATTTCACTAGCAAATGACAAAATCACATTACATTAAATTAAATAATATAAAAATAATCAAGAATTCACCAATTTATCACTAACATGATTTAATCTATCAAAAAATAATTAAAATAATCAATTTTACAAAAGTTTAAAATTACCCTCATTTTAGAAAAGTGGTAGTTACATTATATGATTAAATCCTTCTAGTGTACTCATGTATATATCGATTATACCTTCACGTATAATGGAGTTACCATAAATTACTCATGTACAACCTAAACCCAATCACATAACTATATTGTGCTCTAAATTGCTTATATTTACTATAGTTCATAGATCCTCTATTTTATTCATGTATTCAGTTTCTTTATTCATATTCCTGTATTCATGTACTTTCTTTATAGCACGTCATGTATTCTATTCTATTGCTTGTTCTATATTTCCTACTATGCATTGGAACTGCTTCCAGAGTTATGTACTTCTCTTCAATTCTGACTGGATATGTTGACAAAATTTTATAGAGAACTTGGAGGATTATTTCGCCAGGAGGATCCAACTAGCCTAGAGGAGACACTAGTAGTGCCTAGATTAGACTGTTAGAACTTTTGTCTGGAATTTGTCTCCAGTTATTTCTGAGATGTTATATAAATTCATGTATATTTTGAGATACTCTGTTGACACTTAGAATTATCTTTTTTGGGTTGTATTACACTTTGACTTTCTATCTATTCCATATCGTGCTGTTATTCCTTTTAGTTAGCTTGTGATTGAGTTGTATCTTCTGAGTTTGTCCTCCGTATGGAGAGTATATATATTGATAGGTACTCTATACTGTATTAAGTCATTGTTGAGACCTAGGACAGCGTTCTACCGTCGATACTGCGACGTAGGGTGGATGTACCCACGGTCTCGTGCCCTTTCACTTGGTACGGGTCGTGACATATTTTATTTGGAATATTGGTTGTGATTACTTGATTGAATGCTTGTCGACATGTTGCGTGAAATAAAAAGTTCCATACAGGTAAGCCCGTAGATATTTTGTAAAATACTAACGGGTTTACTTTGTTTTGTAGGAATGAGTAAAAAAAATAAAAATAATCCCTGCACAACAACCAATGCTGTGGATAGTTCGTCGAGTTCGAAGGGCGCTAGCCCTAGCGAGACTACAATGGAGAAAATGTTGTAGTTGATGGAGCTGCAGCAGCAACAGCTTCAGATACAAATCAAAGCCCAATTCGGTGTGTAGCAGAAGCAAATGGACGACCTAACGCAGATCGTAAGCAATATGGTGGGCAACACCAATGTAAACCCCCCTCCCTAAATTTTCTTCCTTTTAGTATAAATATATATATATATATATATATATATATATATATATATATATATATATATCTTATTTTAATAGTTTGTTATTAATTATATGGCTTTTAATCATATATGGGCATTTTTACATGTTGTCGGTAACAAGCAATGGTTACACACATATATATGAATAAGATAGGTTATTTAGTTAAAAAATTTCGAAAAATATTTTTAGATTTTTAGGAATTTTCGATAATTATTTGGGGCCATATACTTATATATATATATATATATATATATATATATATATATATATATAAAATGTTTTTAGTTAAAAAAAAATATGTGGGGCCGGCCCACACCCCAAAGGGGCGGGCCATTAGCTGAGCCATTCGCAGCTCAGGTGGGTTTAAATGTTAAAGTGTTTAAAAAAAACTAAGGTCAACCACCCACAAGGGGGCGGGCCCCACCCGCTAGCTGCACATGGCAGCAACCAACGCAAAGAAAAGGAAACCCGACCCATGGGTTATTAGGAAATCTATTAGTATTAGGTTTTTGCCACAAGTTGTTATAAATATAACTTTTTCTCTAGACCTCAAAACCCTAATCTTCCAAAACAAAAGTTGAGGCTGATCATACCCCCTTCGCCTACGAGTTCGTTTTACCACGATGGAGTTTTGTGCACGACGAACGGAGCATTGGAAGTCAGTCCCGCGTCACCCACGGAGCAGTTTTCCTACTCAAGGTACCCTACTTCCCTACGACGTAACTTTTTACTCGTAGCACCGATTTTTGATCCGTAAGATTTTCTAGAAAGTAGACTTGACCCTATTTGAGATCCTTTAGGTGGATTTCGAAACAACCCATCGACTTGCTCAAAAAATCGAGACGAAGTTGAAGAAAAACCTATTTTCTGTAATACTGAAAACTGTTTTAAAACAACAACTTGTCGGCCAAAATTTTTGTTGTGCAGTAAAGTAATGTAGGAACTAATTGAAAATAGTAGAAGACAACCTAACCTCGACTAAAATGCAACTGGTAGATTGGTGTTTCAATTACTGTGCAAGAATTTAACCCATGTTAAAGTTGTGCGAAAAACTGTTTTCAAAATAGTAAATTTCTAAATTTTTCTCCGATACGACGTGCACCCCGACAAACCGGTCGACGTGGTCGCGTTCTATACGCATCGAAAGGCGCGTATGGACGTTGCGGACGTGTGGGAACTGACGGAACTCAGTTTCGTCGCGTGTGCGCGACGAAACCAATGCGTATCTATCGAGATACCCCCGTATCGGCATTTTGCAAACTTGTCCATAACTTCGTGTACAGTGGTCAATTCGAGACGAAACTTGTGCCAACAGGTCTGGATCAAAATTCTGGTCCTGTATGCCAAGTTTGGTTCGATTCTGAGAAGGTCAAATTGGAACCTATTTTTGGCGGGCTCGCGACCCACTCAAACGGGCGATTTTGTACACGGCTCATCGGAATCCAAAACTGGACATACCGTTGAGTTCCTCTCCTCAAACTGAATCCGTAGACATGTAGTTTGACAACTTTAGAGACCATAGACTTTGGCACACATTTCGGTGCAAAGCGGGTCCAACGGCGGACATCGTTTTGACCCATAATTACGATTTTGTTCCTGTTCCAGAATTAGACTTTTGGACAGGCATTTCCTAGGTATATCTTTTACACCGAGTGCATTTTTGATGTTTATTTCATCGTTCGGAGTTGTTTGGAGACTGTGACGTTTCTTAGCTGACATTGTGATTTCTTGTGCTTTCCACTATGCACCATCAGGCAAGATACCTTGCCACCTTACTCTGTGATTGTTATATTTCTTATTTTCAGTTGTTATTTTCAGCATTTCTTATTTTTCGATATTTAAACTATGCGTCCAAGTCACACTTGGGTGCAAGCGACCCTATCGGTCGTTTATCTTGTCTTATTTATTTCTCTTACATTGACTTAGTCAAGTGACCACCCATTGATGTTAAGGTATTGGTATATCTCATACGGCATTGACACTTTTTGTATCATGTGATGTGAGTCACATGTAGGACACGTATCCGCGTAGTCGGCTGGCCACCGATACGTATGGAGCGTGCGACGGATAGGAGTAACTGCCAATAGTATTGTATGTTAGAAGACTTGGCGGTTACTAGAGGTTTATATCAGTCATGGAGATGATGATACTAGGCTTTGGGTGGGGAGAACATTACCGGACGTATGGGCTTTGATTGTACTTCCCTTGTAACCCGGAAGCTCTGCTGGAGATACGGGTATGAGCCTCTCAGGTTGGCCACTGTCATTTTTGAACGTCATGCTCTTGGTCACTGGTGCCCAAGAGGGGACTATACCGGATCCTATATTCAGTCAGGGCTCATGCGTCGAAGGAATGTATCTCAACTGCATATTCACAGTAGAATGGTCAGGAACCCGATTGCATGCATACCTTTTTCCTTATTATATTATCATAGTTTATATGGCATGGTGTTTTCTTGTATCTTGCTATGTCCCCTGAGGACCTGGTTATCTCTCCAGGTTTAGACGATTTTCTACAGGAGTACGGGGCGGCATTGGAGCTATCCTACATTGATGACAAGGCAGTCCCTTTTGATTTCTAGTCTATTCTATATCTGAGACAGTTGTAGACATTATTTTACATCTCTTTTCTTTCTATTTGCGGAGGTTGGACTCCGATCTTGTGAGACTATTTTTCATAGCTGTTTGGAGTGAGTATGTTCACCCGGCTATCTTTGGATACTCTGCTTTAATTATTTGGACTTTATTATCTTCTGTGTTGAGCTGTGATGAGATTAGATATGTTATTCTGGCTTGTGATTATTTTTATTTACAGCTTATGTGCATATATGAGGATTTCATATATTGGAGTATTCTTCGTATTTGTGCAGCTGGCATGTTCACGTACTTGGTCCTACGTATTTTGGGACTGGGGCGTTACAACCAAAGCAATGGTCGTGGCATCCGAAGAGAGGCAAGATGTTCAAGAGGAAGTCGAAGAAGAAGTTCAACCATAAACGATGAACTCTTCTTCCTTGTTTAAAGCAATGGAGTTCCGCAAGATGAACCCGCCGAAGTTCAATGGACGATCAGAGCCTGATGTGATCGTGGGATGGCTCACGGAGATTGAGGACTTATTTAATCTTGTCTGCATCGAAGGGTCCCAGAGGGTATCATGTGCGGTGCTACAGCTGCAACTAAAAGCCTACGACTGGTGGGCAGCGAAGAAATAAGAAATCTACGAAGCCGACACCGACACCATAATTTTTTGGAAAATGTTCAAGGAAGCATTTCTTGAGCAGTACGTTCCTTACGTTGTCCGTCGTCAAAAAAGAAAACGAGTTGATGATGTTAAGACAGGGGAATATGTCAGTTGATGATTACTACTCGAACTTCTCAAAACTCGCAAAGTTTGTCGGCACTTTTTTGTCCAACAAGGAAGCCTGGTGCGAACGTTTTCAACAAGGCCTGAATGAAAAACTAGGAAGGGACGTCATGAATCAAAGGTGCCGAACCTACCATAAATCCTACGATGCCGCTCTCGATAGTTAGCGTACTTTTGGCCGTATGTTGCAAAGAGCCTTGCCTGTCGTCCGTAATAACTTCAACATGCGTTCTAATGACGCTGGAGGATCAAGAGTACAAAAGTGTCCAAATACATTCGAGAATCGATGTCCCTATCATGGATTACATTGCAATAACTACGGCAAGCATGGGCATCGCCCGGCCGATGGTTACTATAAAAATGTTCTGAGTGTGGCGGGAGATGCCGTTCACCGCCAAATTATCCAAGAAATGCTCCAGACCCACCAAAAAATGTTTCAAATCCTCCGAGAAATATTCTAAATTAGTATAGAGTGCCTACAGTACAAGGCGCAAATACGGTGCCCGTGAACCCACAAAATCAATGCCATAGAGCACAAGGCCGAGTCTATGCATTGACTCGGGATGAGGCGTTCGAGTCCGATACTATTGTAACAGGTATACTACTCTATAAAAATATACCTGCTCGATTGCTATTCGATTCAGGTACGACGCATAGTTTTATATCTGCTGATTATGCTAAAGAAAACAAAATAGTCATGTAATCACTAGATATGAACATTAGCATTAGCATTCTATCGGGATTCGATATGCATGCGATCTTTATTTGTAGGAATGGCCACATTTGTATCGGAGGAAGAAATCTATCCATGGAAGCCGTC
This sequence comes from Iris pallida, assembly GCA_029216955.1. NCBI lineage: Eukaryota > Viridiplantae > Streptophyta > Magnoliopsida > Asparagales > Iridaceae > Iris > Iris pallida. The sequence continues at coordinate 14,705 of JANAVB010010976.1, forward strand.
GTACTAGACATCAAAGAGTATAACATAATCCTGGTCATGGATTGGTTGGGCGCTTGCCATGCAATGATCGAGTGCGCGGAGAAGAGAGTTGTGTTTCATCTTCCTAGCGAGACAGAGTTCTCATATTCGTGCGGTACAGTCTCAAAGACGGCCATGGTAGTGTCAGCAATTTCGGCAAGGCATATGCTGCGTCCCGGCTGCGCGGGATACTTCGCATCAGTTCGAGATACAATGAAGTATATTGTAAACATGGTACAGACTGAGTACCAAAAGATCGCAGCACCCCCAGGTAGCCAGGCTGGGTAGACCACTACCATGCCACCGGAAGGGAATGTACCACTGCCTCCACCACCACCATTCTTTCAGCAGTTTCCCCCACATTCGGGACCTCAGATGCCTCCACCACCGACTGATGGGAGCCCTACTACTCAGTTTATGTATGCCGTGATGCAGGCTCAGTGGCAGCAGACTGAGCTGATGAGACAGACGATAATGGCAGCCATGGCTAGACCTCCACCACCACCTCCAGTACCAGCACCAGCACCGGCTCTGCATCCCTATGAAGGCTCTATAAAAAATCTCACAGATATGAACCCTAAGCCTTTTAGAGGAACGGAGAAGCCATTAGAGGTGTCACAGTGGCTTATTAGTACCGAGAAGCTACAAAAGGCAACCCAGTTGCCAGCTCGAGATTGGATGACAACAGTGGACCTACTATTAGAAGACAATGCTCACCACTGGTGGAAGGCGGAAGAGAGACGAATAGGTACTGGGATCACCTGGAAGCAGTTCTATGATGCATTTTATGAGAGATTCTTTCCTATTCATGTTCGAGGTAGTCATTATGACCAGTTCCTTCATCTGAAGCAAGGGAATATGACAGTTGATGAGTATGACTCAGAGTTCAATCGCCTGAGTCGATTTGGTACGGGATTGATTCCGACGGAGTTAGTGAAGGCGAAGAGATTTCACCAGGGGCTTGCACCAGAGCTCAAGTCTTATACGACTACCCAGTCTCGAGTCTCCCATTCAGCTGTCTTGGAAGAAGCTCGTGCTCAGGAGATTCTTTGCAAGGAATATCAGCAGACATCGAGGCGTCATACACCAGCAGCTATACCAGCCCGAGCTACTCATAGTGGACCTATTAGGAGGGCCGCAGGACAGTACCAGCAGAGGCACACACCTTATCAGAAGCCCGCCTGCAACTTTTGTGGGAAGCAGGGGCATATCAGAGATGATTGTCGACTTCATTTGGGCTTATATATGAGATGTGGATCAGGACAGCACTTGGCCAGAGATTGTCCTGAGCAGCAGGCTCTAGTTCAGGCACATCAGGCCCAGAGGCCTACAGCCCCAGCACCTCGTCCACCATTACCACCACAGATAGCATAGTACCACAAGGCCAGAGCTCAAGGCCCAGGGCAGAACCATGGAAAGGCATTCTCTCTAGCTGTTGAGAATGTAGAGACAGAGGCAGAGGTCATAGCAGGTATGGTTTTAGTTGCATCTTTTCTTGCTATTACATTATTTGATACTGGAGCCACTCATTCATTTATAGCCACTAGTTTTGCCACTAGACACAGCATTTCCATCATACCCTTAGCTAAGAATATTAAAGTCCTCACTGGAGGAGGATTTGTACCTGTTAGTGGTGTTTGTAGACTTTGTCCTGTAGTGATAAATGGTAGAGAGATGATGGCACGACTTCATGTATTCCCTATGCCAACATTTGATGTGGTTCTTGGAATGGACTGGTTGAGCCAGCATTTCGCTCTCATAGACTGCCATAGGAGCAGTATTATCTTTAGACCACCAAATGCGGCAGAGTTTGAGTTCACCAAAGAAGACGGAGAGAGTTATGATGCACCCACATCGGGGACTCATATGATGATGCATGACATCCCTCAGCACCCTATCATCACCGAGTTCGAGGACGTATTCCCCGAGGAATTGCCAGGACTACCACCTGACCGAGATATTGAGTTTTCTATTGAGCTTATTCCCGGAGCCGAGCCTATTTCATCCCGAGTATATCGTCTGGCACCCAAGGAGTTGGTAGAGATGAAGGCACAGATTGATGACTTATTAGAGAAGGGATTTATTCGTGCTAGTGCGTCACCATAGGGAGTGCTTGTTCTTTTGTGCCTAAGAAAGACGGGACAGTGCGCATGTGCATCGACTATAGAGCACTGAATGCGGTGACGGTGAAGAACAAGTTACCCTTGTCGCGTATAGACAATCTATTCGATCAACTGAGTAGAGCAAAAGTATTCTCCAAGATTGACTTACGATCGGGCTATCACCAATTGAAGGTTTGGAAGGAAGACATTGCAAAGACGGCCTTTCGATCGAGATATGGACACTACGAGTTCTTGGTCATGCCTTTCGGTTTGACCAACGCTCCCGCAGTTTTCATGAATTTAATGAACAAGATCTTTCACCAGTACCTGGACAAATTTGTAGTAGTCTTTATTGACGATATCTTGATTTACTCCAAGAGTCAAGAGGAGCATGAGCAGCATCTACGGATAGTTTTGGGAACATTGAGGAATGAACGACTTTTCACGAAGCTTAGCAAGTGTAATTTCTTTCCCAAGGAGGTATCATTTCTTGGTCATATTATTACGGGTGATGGTATATCAGTGGACCCAGAGAAGATCACAGCAGTCAAATCATGGCCCGCTCCCACATCAGCTTCCGAGGTGAGAAGTTTCCTCGGACTTGCGGGTTACTACCGACGGTTCGTAGAAGATTTCTCTCGAATAGCGGGGCCAATGACTCGATTGACTTACAAGGATCAGAAGTTTGTATGGACAGACGAGTGTCAAGCCGCTTTTGATGAGTTGAAGAAGCGATTGACCACAGCACCGATCTTGACACTACCATCGGGCCCAGGAGGATTTGTGATCTACAGCGACGCATCCGGGAAGGGATTAGGATGTGTATTGATGCAGCATGGTCGTGTAGTAGCTTATGCATCGCGACAGTTGCGGGTGCATGAGAAGAATTATTCGACCCACGATCTAGAGCTCGCAGCGATTATCTTTGCTTTGAAGCTATGGAGACACTACTTGTACGGCAAGAAGGTTGATATCTACACTGATCATAAGAGCCTCAAGTACGTGTTCATACAGAAAGCGTTGAATATGCGACAGCGACGTTGGTTGGAGTTGATGAAGGATTATGAGATCGAGCTTCATTATCATCCGGGCAAGGCTAATGTCGTGGCAGACGCATTGAGCCGCAAGCCCATGGCACACTTTTTGACCACACAAAAGGAGTTGATTAGAGACTTGGAGCAGCTTGGTATTGAGGTAGTATTACCGGGAGCAGATGGCGTATTAGCCAACCTCCAGGTGCAATTATCATTGGTAGAGCGCATCAAGGCAGCATTGCCCAATGACGCTAGATTTTGACGACTCAAGGAGAGGACTGAAGCAGGAGAGCAGACAGGATTGAGGATCCACACCGATGGGACATTGTGATGTGGTGATCGTATTTATATTCCCAATGAAGAGCTACAGCAGGAGCTGATGGCAGAGGCTCACAGTTCGACTTACTCTATTCATCCCGGAGGAACCAAGATGTATTGCGACTTACGACAGTATTATTCGTGGCACGGAATGAAACGGGAGATAGCTCGTTTCGTTGCCAAGTGATTGGTATGTCAACAAGTGAAGACGGAGCACCAGAGGACGGCTGGATTATTACAGCCGCTACCCATTCCCGAGTGGAAGTGGGAGCACATTACTATGGATTTCGTCATGAGTTTTCCTCGGAGTCCTAGGGGACGTAACGAGTATGGGTGATTGTTGATAGACTTACCAAGTCAACCCATTTCTTACCTTTTAGAGTGGGCCAGTCGACAGAGGTATTGGCAGAGATGTATATGGAGCAGATTGTGAGATTATACGGTGTGCCAGTTAGCATTGTGTCAGACCGCGACTCGAGATTTACTTCACATTTTTGGAGGAGTATGCAAGAGAGTTTGGGCACTCGATTGAAGTTTAGCACGGCATACCATCCTCAGACAGACGGCCAGTCAGAGCGTACCATACAGACGCTGGAGGATATGTTGAGAGCGTGCATGCTTGATTTTGGCGATTTATGGGAGGACCATCTCCATCTTGTTGAGTTTTCCTACAACAATAGCTATCAAGCGAGCATTCAGATGGCTCCGTTTGAGGCATTGTATGGTAGGAAGTGTCGGTCTCCTGTATGTTGGAGCGACATAGGAGAGCGATAGCTATTGGGTCCCCAGTTGGTCTTGAGCACAGTAGAGACAGTGAAGAAAATTCAGGGCCACCTGCGAGCAGCGCAGGATCGTCAGAAGCAGTGGGCAGATAATCATCGTCAACCCTTGGAGTTCAAAGAGGGTGACCATGTGTTCTTGAAGATATCCCCCACTAGAGGCACGATTCGATTCGGAGGACGTGGCAAGTTGAGTCCAAGGTACATCGGCCCTTTCGATGTCTTGGATCGTGTTGGAGAGGTTGCCTACAGATTGGCATTGCCACCGTCGCTAGAGGGAGTGCATGACGTATTCCATGTATCTCAGTTGAGGAGGTACGTGGCAGACAGCAATCATGTGCTTGATCACTCCAAGATCACAGTTGGACCGAGTTTGTCGTATGAAGAGCAACCAGTAGGTATCCTCGATCGCCGAGTGAAGGTGTTACGAAATCAATCTATTCTATTGGTTCGCGTGGCATGGAAGCATCACTCGCCAGGGAAGTCTACTTGGGAGCGCGAGGACGAAATCCGAAATCGCTACCCGCATTTGTTCGAAGACGAAGGTATGTCTTGCATTTAAGCTTTTAAATTACTATCAAATTTTTCTTGCATTGCATTCAGACCCCGACCTTAATTTAATTTCGAGGACGAAATTTTCTTTAAGTTGGGTAGGATGTAAACCCCCCTCCCTAAATTTTCTTCCTTTTAGTATAAATATATATATAAAAAAAATAATATATATATATATATATATATATATATATATATATATATATATATATATATATATATATATATATATATATATATATCTTATTTTAATAATTTGTTATTAATTATATGGCTTTTAATCATATATGGGCATTTTTACATGTTGTGGGTAGCAAGCAATGGTTACACACATATATATGAATAAGATAGGTTATTTAGTTAAATATTTTAGAAAAATATTTTTAGATTTTTAGGAATTTTTGGTAATTATTTGGGGCCATATACTTATATATATATATATATATATATATATATATATATATATATATATATATATATATATATATATTTTATATATATATATATATATATATATATATATATATATATATATAAATGTTTTTAGTTAAAAAAAATGTGGGGCGGGCCATTAGCTGAGCCATTCGCAGCTCAAGTGGGTTTAAATGTTTAAGTGTTTTAAAAAAAAAAACTAAGGTCAACCACCCACAAGGGGGTGGGCCCCACAAGCTAGCTGCACATGGCAGCAACCAATGCAAAGAAAAGGAAACCCGACCCATGGGTTATTAGGAAATCTACTAGTATTAGGTTTTTGCCACAAGTTGTTGTAAATATAACTTTTTCTCTAGACCTCAAAACCCTAATCTTCCAAAACGAAAGTTGAGGCTGATCATACCCCCTTCGCCTACGAGTTTGTTTTACCAGCGACGGAGTTTTTTGTGCAACGAACGGAGCATTGGAAGTCAGCCCCGCGTCACCCAAGGAGCAGTTTTCCCACTCAAGGTACCCTACTTCCCTACGACGTAACTTTTTACTCGTAGCACCGATTTTTGATCCGTATGATTTTTGGAAAGTAGACTTGACCCTCTTCGAGATCCTTCAGGTGGATTTTGAAACAACCGATCGACTTGCTCGAAAAATCGAGACGAAGTTGAAGAAAAACCTGTTTTCTGTAATACTAAAAACTGTTTTAAAATGACAACTTGTCGGCCAAAATTTTTGCTGTGCAGTAAAGTAATATAGGAACTAATTAAAAATAGTAGAAGACAATCTAACCACGACTAAAACGCAACTGGTAGATCGGTGTTTCAATTACTGTGCAAGAATTTAACCCATGTTAAAGTTGTGCGAAAAACTGTTTTTAAAATAGTAAATTTCTGAATTTTTCTCCGATACGACGTGCGCCCCGACAAATCGGGCGATGTGGTCGCACGCTATACGCATCGAAAGGTGCGTATGGACATTGCGGACGTGTGGGAACTGACGGAACTCAGTTTCGTCGCGTGTGCGTGACGAAACCAACGCGTATCCGTCGAGATACCCTCGTATCGGTATTTTGCAAACTTGCCCATAACTTCGTGTACAGTCGTCGATTTGAGACAAAACTTGCGCCAACAGGTCCGGATCGAAATTGTGGTCCTGTATGCCAAGTTTGGTTCGATTCTGAGAAGGTCGAATCGGAACCCATTTTTGGCGGGTCCGCGACCCACTCAAACGGGCAATTTTGTACACGGCTCATCGAAAGCCAAAACTGGACATACCTTTGAGTTCCTCTCCTCAAACTGAATCCGTAGACATGTAGTTTGATGACTTTAGAGGCCATAGACTTCGGCACGTATTTCGGTGCAAAGCGGGTCCAACGACGGATATCGTTTTGACCCAAAATTATGATTTTGCCCCTGTTCCAGAATTAGACTTTTGGACAGGCGTTTCCTAGGTATATCTTTTACACAGAGTGCATTTTTAATATTTGTTTCAGCGTCCGAAGTTGTTTGGAGACTGTGATATTTCTTAGCTGACATTGTGATTTCTTGTGCTTGCCACTTTGCACCATCAGGCAAGATACCCTGCCACCTTACTCTATGATTGTTATGTTTCTTATTTTCAGTTGTTATTTTTAGAATTTCTTATTTCTCAATATTTAAACTATGCGTCCAAGTCACATTTGGGTGCAAGCGACTCTATCGATCGTTTATCTTGTCTTATTTATTTCTCTTACATTGACTTAGTCTAGTGACCACCCATTGATGTTGAGGTATTAGTATATCTCATACGGCCTTGACACTTGTTGTATCACGTGATGTGAGTCACATGTAGGACACATATCCGCGTAGTCGACTGGCCGCCGATACATATGGAGAGTACGACGGATAGGAGTAACTGCCAATAGTATTACATGTTAGAAGACTTGGCAGTAACTAGAGGTTCATATCAGTCATGGAGATGATGATACTAGGCATTGGGTGGGGAGAACATTACCTGACGTATGGGCTTCGATTGAACTTCCCTTGTAACCCGGAAGCTCCGCTGGAGATACGGGTATGAGCCTCGCAGGTTGGCTATTGTCGTTTTTGAACGTCATGCCCTTGGTCACTGGTGCCCAAGAGGGGACTATATCGGATCCTATGTTCAGCCAGGGCTCATGCGTCGAAGGAATGTATCTCAACTTCATATTCATAATAGAATGGTCAGGAACCCGATTGCATGCAAACCTTTTTCCTTATTATATTATCACAGTTTATATGGCATGGTGTTTTCTTGTATCTTGCTATGTCCCCTGAGGACCTGGTTATCTCTCCAGGTTTAGACGATTTTCCACAGGAGTACGGGGCGGCATTGGAGCTATCCTACATTGATGACGAGGCAGTCCCTTTTGATTTCTAGTATATTCTATATCTGAGACAGTTGTAGACATTATTTTATATCTCTTTTCTTTCTATTTGCGGAGGTTGGACTCTGATCTTGTGAGACTATTTTTCATAGCTGTTTGGAGTGAGTATGTTCACCCGGCTATCTTTGGATACTCTGCTTTAATCATTTGGACTTTATTATCTTCTGCGTTGAGCTGTGATGAGATTAGATATGTTATTCTGGCCTGTGATTATTTTTATTTACAGCTTATGTGCATATATGAGGATTCCATATATTGGAGTATTCTTCGTATTTGTGCAGCTGACATGTTCACGTACTTGGTCCTACATATTTTGGGACTGGGGTGTTACAACCAAAGCAACGATCGTGGCATCCGAAGAGAGGCAAGATGTTCAAGAGGAAATCGAAGAAGAAGTTCAACCACAAACGATGAACTCTTCTTCCTTGTTTAAAGCAATAGAGTTCCGTAAGATGAACCTACCGAAGTTCAATGGACGATCAGAGCCTGATGTGATCGTGGGATGGCTCACGGAGATTGAGGACTTATTTAATCTTCTCTGCATCGAAGGGTCCCAGAGGGTATCATGTGCGGCGCTACAGCTGCAACTAAAAGCCTACGACTGGTGGGCAGCGAAGAAATAAGAAATCTACGAAGCCGACACCGACACCACAATTTTTTAGAAAATGTTCAAGGAAGCATTTCTTGAGCAGTACGTTCCTTACGTTGTCCGTCGTCAAAAAAGAAGACGAGTTGATGATGTTAAGACAGGGGAATATGTCAGTTGATGATTATGACTTGAACTTCTTAAAACTCGCAAAGTTTGTCGGCACTTTTTTGTCCAACAAGGAAGCCTGGTGCGAATGTTTTCAACAAGGCCTGAATGAAAAACTATGAAGGGACATCATGAATCAAAGGTGCCGAACCTACCATAAATCCTACGATGTCGCTCTCGATAGTGAGCGTATTTTTGGCCGTATGTTGCAAAGAGCCGTACATGTCGTCCGTAATAACTTCAACAAGCATCCTAATGACGCTGGAGGATCAAGAGTACAAAAGTGTCCAAATACATTCGGGAATCGATGTCCCTATCATGGATTACATTGCAATAACTGCGGCAAGCATGGGCATCGCCCGGCCGATGGTTACTATAAAAATGTTCTGAGTGTGGCGGGAGAGGCCGTTCACCGCCAAATTGTCCAAGAAATGTTCCAAACCCACCAAGAAATGTTTCAAATCCTCCGAGAAATATTCTAAATTAGTACAGAGCGCCTACACTACAAGGCGCAAATACGGTGCCCGTGAACCCACAAAATCAATGCCATAGAGCACAAGGCCGAGTCTATGCATTAACTCGGGATGAGGCGTTCGAGTCCGATACTATTGTAACCGGTATACTACTCTATAAAAATATACCTGCTCGAGTGCTATTCGATTCAGGTGCGACGCATAGTTTTATATCTGCTGATTATGCTAAAGAAAACAAAATAGCCATGTAATCACTAGATATGAACATTAGCATTAGCATTCTATCGGGATTCGATATGCCTGCGATCTTTATTTGTAGGAATGGCCACATTTGTATCGGAGGAAGAAATCTATCCATGGAAGCCGTCGTACTAGACATCAAAGAGTATGACATAATCCTGGACATGGATTGGTTGTACGCTTGCCATGCAATGATCGAGTGCGCGGAGAAGAGAGTTGTGTTTCATCTTCCTGGCGAGACAGAGTTCGCATATTCGTGTGGTACAGTCTCAAAGACGCCCATGGTGGTGTCAGTAATTTCGGCAAGGCATATGCTGCGTCCCGGCTGCACGGGATACTTCGTATCAGTTCGAGATACAATGAAGTATATTGCAAACACGGTATAGACTGATATTATGGCAGATTTTCTTAACATTTTCCTTGACGAGATACCCGAGATGTCGTCAGATCGAGAAATAGAATTCAGCATCGACACCTTCCCGAATATACGGCCGATATCAAAAGCGCCTTACCGAATGGCTCCAGCAGAACTGAAGGAGCAGAAAGTACAATTACAAGAGTTGTTAGACCATGGCTTTATTCGCCCTAGCAACTTTCTGTAGGGAGCTCCTGTGCTATTCGTTAAAAAGAAGGTTGGATCGATGTGGCTAAAGATCGATTATTGCGAACTTAATAAGGCGACCATACGGAACAAGTATCCATTGCCACAAATTGATGACTTATTTGACCAACTGCAAGGGGCATCAATATTTTCAAAAATCGATCTTCGTTCAGGCTACCATCAATTGAAGATCAAGCCCGATGATGTATCGAAGTCTACCTTCCGCACTCGATAAGGTCATTACGAATTTCTAGTCATGTCGTTCGGTTTGATGAATGCCCCAACTGCTTTTATGGATTTGATGAACCGAGTCTTCCGACCCCAAATCGATAAATTTGTAGTCATATTCATCGACAATATCCTTATCTATTCAAAGAATCGAGAAGAACACGCAGAGCACTTGAAGACGGTATTACAGACTCTGCGTGAAAACAAATTATACGCAAAACCGAGTAAGCGCGAGTTCTGGATGAGTAGTGTGACATTTTTCTGACACATAATCTCTAACAAAGGTGTCGCAGTGGACCCAAAGAAAATTGAAGCGGTGGTAGATTGGAAATGACCTACCTCGGCTAGCGATGTCACGACCCGCTCCCGAATAATCGGATACGAATCGGACACGCCCAGCCTTCGTTGATGGACACGACGAAGTAAGCTGTACAATACTAAGGAAAACTCAAAGTCACAATGTAATGTAAACAAACACAGCTTTTATAACGTTCCCAGAATGATCACCAATATCCATCAAGTTTTTTATTTAGTACAAAATAAGCCGGAGACAAATTCGGTCAAATAAAATAATGATACAATAATAAATATCCAAAATACAATCTCCAGAAAATAAAATAAAATGAAAGCTGCAATATCCAGTGCAATCACATGCTCCATGTGGCCTCTCACTCACCTGCAACGTATCCTGTCAGGAAAAGAGCAAAGTACAACCCTGACAAGACAATATATAACGTAATCTGTAGTACAGAATACAAGGTGAAACCAGAATACCAGAATACCAGAACAGGAAATGAAACTACGGTACCATAGATGAAATGTAAAACTGTAGACAATGGACGACAATCAATATGCTAGACAATGAACACGGCTATCAATGTACAAGGCAATAAACACGTCAATCAATATGCAAGTTTGACAATTTAAAATATTAAAACTAATGTGTGACCGGCTTAGGAGCACAATCAATCAATGAGTCGATGAGTCAATCAATTCTACAAGGTACGGCTTCCTCGCACGTGAAGTGTACGATTAGGCTATCCAGAATGCCTATATTGGGTGTGGTCACACAAAAGCTAATATTTCCCCAATCCCGACAATAACAATGACTCACAAGCAATGAACAATGTACAAGGCAATCGTGTGTATCTCGTGTGTCCGATATGAGAACATTACACATGAATGTAAGACAGAAAATACAGAGTACAAGTCAAGTCAGTGTACTTGTCTCGGTTTGGTTGCACGGGAGTAGTACTGCATGGTTGTAAATCACCTGGTAATATTTTGTACAAGTTATTAGGGTTTTTAAAATAAGACCATTAGCTAACTATTGCTAACTAGATAACTAGCTATCTCTAGATAAGAACAAGTTAACAATATTTAGAAAATATTATAGTTTTAATCACCATAAATACTAATGAAAACATATACTATATAATTTTAGAACTATTTAGAAACCTTTTATTAGCAAGTAATAATTATAGATTTATTCAAAATAATATTAACTAATTACGAATCCATATTTTAGTTTTAAAACAAAGTAAATATTTTAACCATGTTTTTGCAAAATAATATTTTTAGAAAAAAATTTGCAGCTAACCATATCCATAACTAGCCATTTTGAAAATATAGAATGTTGCTTAATCAAAATAATATTTTGGGCTATATCTAGTAAAGAAATTATCTTAGAATATTTATTACTAGCAAGGTAGTGAGTAGAATAGGCTCAACTATAAATATAAATTTGTACTAAAATCACAATAATGCCTATTTAAAACATTAACATCAAGTACATATTAAATATTAATATTTGGATTGCTAAACTAATTTGAAAATACAATTTGTACTAATATATATATATGAACAAATAGAGCAGTAAATCTATACTTTGTACAAAATACTTAATAATGATAGGTATTATTAAACCCAAATCCACAGATCTGCCTACTGTCCAATAATCCCACAATCGAACAATAAAAGATTTAACAAAATATGCACCCAGGCCTGAAGTTCAAAACTTAACAAAATTTTACAGTGTATTTCCTACACTAGAGCCCACTATTTCAAACCCAGCCCAGTCCACACTCATATACAAAACCTACTCTCACAACTAAAATCTCTTCACACTCTTACTGATCATTACACCATCTCGCGCTGGAACAGCTTTAATGAAGAAATTAAATAAGAAGACAAGGGAGACTCTTCAAATTTTCGAAAGCCTACCCAAGCTGTCTTCTCATAGCCTGCCTCTCCCACCCAATCACATCCCAACTCCATTACTCACAGCACTTTCTCACAGTTTCCAAAGAGTCATCATGAAATTGAATAGGAATGGAAAGTTTTCCTTTCTCTTTCCATTTCAATTCTATAACTCTTCACAGGGACCGACATTACCCCCACCATTCTCTAACTCTTCTTCTCCATACTTCTTTTTCTGTCATTCTCTCGCTCTCCATTATTTTTACTCTCAGCCACACATTCTACTCCTCACACAAGCTCTCAGCTGAATATTTAATTCTCCACTCAATCAGCTAGCCGACAGAACCCACTTACCCATTTCTATATGCTCAGCTTACTTATTGACTTCTTCTCCACCTACTCTATTACCCAGCCGACCAATTCTTCAAACTACTCCTTCTTTCTAACCTATTCTCCACTCTATCCATTATTCTTCAAAAACTTACGCTTCTTATCTTCCATTTCCTATCAGCCAAACGAAACCCCTATTCTCCTTCTCACAGTTCCCACAAATTCCCACAGTCGAATAGTAATCCATTCTTCACTACTCTGTCTCAGTAAACGAACAAACCCCCTCCTCCACTTCGCCTTCTTCCGTTCAGTCTTCCCTAGCTCCCGAAACCCTAGGCTTCCTTCATGAAACTGAAACCTTAAAATACCTCCAAAATACAAACCCAGATGGAACAAAAAAAAAGGGTCCAGGAAGAAGAGACGGAGACTTACCAGCCGTGACGGGGACGTCGATCTACGGCTCCAGGCGGCTGCTGACGGCCAGATACGTCTCCGACGCGACAGCTCCGGTGTGGCTCTCCTTGCTGGTGAAGATCCAACATCGGATCTGAGCTCCTAGGACCCGATCCGGTCGGTGGCGGCTCGATGCGACTCCTTGGCGGATCTGATGGTAAGTCACGGTGGCTCCGCTTCAGATCTGGCGAAGACAAATCGGCTAGGGTGGCTCGATCTTCGAAGACGGCGGCTAAACTCTCGCGGCGACGGTGCTCTGGTCGTCAAGCTCTACAGTCGAGGCGGTTCTCCACTTCGAGAAGTCGGCTCGTACTACGAAGCGACGGCGCAGTCTTCGGAGGGTCAGCAACGAGAGGATCTAGGCGCTGTAGCAGTCGAGTGACGGCGATTCCTCGGTGGCTCGACGATATGAGGTCCGGCGACGGCTCGGGGATGCTCCGGCAATGGTGTGTGGCGGTGGTCCTCCGGTGAGAGGCCACAGGAGAGAAAGTGAACAGTGTAGAGAGAGAATAGAGAGGTGTGGGGAAACGTGTAATAATGTGGATTGCTCTCTGTGCTTGTCAGAATATTTATAATAAAATAATTTAGTGGGTGTGTGTGTGAGTGAGAGCTGGGAATGGCAGAGTGGTAATTAGTTGTAGATCTGAGGGTTTTCAATAATGGCAGTGTAGGTAATTACTACCAGATCTGGGTGTTTTTAGAAAATCACTAACAGCTTTTCAAAATCAAATAATTGCCAAATTCAAAATTTCAACAGATCCCAAAAATCTAATTATTCCCTCCAATAGTTTTCCAAAAACAAATTTAAAATATCCACAGATTTCAAAAATTAAATAGAACAGATTTCAATTAAATTCTAACAGAATTCCAAATTCAAATTGTTTTCAAAACAGGTTTTCAAAATAGCTAAATAATTTAGTTAGAGAACAGATAACTGATTTTTGAAATTTCAAACATTCCCTCTTAACGGTTTTTCAAATTATAACTAATTTTTAAATTCAAACCAATTTAATTACTCTCAACTAATTACGAAATTAGTTAATAATTAACTAATTAATCAAATCAGTTATTTAATACTAATAAATAATTTTGAAAATGATTAATAATATTATTTGTCTTTCAAATAATATTAAGAAATGAATAAAATCATTATTACGTCAAATTAGTATTCAAAAATATTTTTTAAATTGAGAAAAATTCATTAACACCCGAAATTTATTTTAATCAACTTATTTAATTGAAATTAGGTTTTCGTAAGAAATAATATTAAATTCAAGGAAAATTAGAAAAATCTCAAAATTTACCAAATGTGATTCAGGGAGTTACAAGCAACATTCGGAGTTTCCTGGGCTTAGCAGGCTACTACCGAAGATTCGGGCAAAGCTTTCAAGAGCTGAAGCAACGGCTCGTCTCAGCTCCAATCCTTGTACTTCCGGATGGACTAGAAGGGTTTTAGATATTCAGCGACACATCGGAAACTGGCCTAGGGTGCATGCTCATGCAAGACAAAGTCATCTCCTATGCTTCAAGTCAATTGAAGCAGCACAAGAAGAACTATCCTACGCATGATCTGGAATTGGCGGTGATTGTGTTCGTATTGAAACTCTGGCGACACTACCTCTATGGTGTGGCTTGTAGGATCTATACGGATCATAAAAGTTTCAAATACTTATTCACCCAGCGGGAACTTAACTTACAGCAGTGATGTTGGCTCGAACTCATAAAAGACTACGAGCTAACGATCGAGTATATGCTGGAAAAAGGAAATATCGTAGTAGACGCGCTGAGAAGAATGTTTATGAGATTACTGGCCCTAAATAATGAGATACGGCGAGACCTTGAAGCGATGGGTATCGAACTCAGAATTGAGTATCGATACCTGCACCTGGCTAAGTTGAAGATTGGGCCGAGCCTACTTAGCAAAATAAAGACCACACAGAAAGACGATTCATTCCTGAAGAGGATACACGAGCTGATTTCAACAGGAAGGGTGACTGACTTTACGAAAGACGAAGACGGGATAATAAGATTAAAAGGAAGGCTCTGCATTCCTGAAACTACCGAACTCAAAAAAGAAATTCTGACAAAGGCACATTATGCGAAGTAATTTTTACATCCTGGGAACAGCTTGATGTACAAGGACTTGTGCACAAACTTTTGGTGGTACGGCATGAAAAAAGATGTAGCTACTTTCGTATCGCAGTGCATAGCGTGTCAGCAAGTAAAGACAGAACACAAAAGGCCAGGCGGGTAACTGTAGAACCTCGCCATTCCCGAGTAGAAGTGGAACAATATCTCGATGGATTTTGTTGTAGGATTTCCGAAGACGCCGCAAAGAATGATACAATTTGGGTCATTGTTGATAGATTGACCAAGTCGGCTCACTTCATCGCAATTAATGTAGCATAGAGCGTCGATCGATTAGCGCAAATCTATATCGACGAGATTGTTCAACTGCACGGGGTACCGGCCACAATAATTTCAGACAGATATGGGCGATTCCTATTGTATTTCTGGATGAGCTTGCAAGCTGTGATGGGACCAAGCTGAATTGCATACCAACCCCAAACAGGCGGTCAGACGGAGAGAGTGAATCAAATCTTAGAGGATATGTTGCATTTGTGTGCGATCGATCTAAAGACTAGTTAGGATACACATTTTCTGCTTGCGGAGTTTACGTATAACAACACTTATCAGTCGAGCATTCAGATGGCTCCGTATAAAGCACTCTACGAAAGGAAGTGCCGGTAGCCGATATGCTGGGACAAAGTCGGAGAGCGACAAGTGCTCGGACCAGAACTGGTGGAGCAGGCCGTCGAAAAAGTCTGCTTGATATGAGATAGACTCCGTATCGCGTAAAGTCGACAAAAGAGCTACGCAGATCTTCATCGACGATTGCTAGAATTTTTGTCAGGGACCATAGATTTTTGAAAGTAACGTCCATGCGTGGCGTGATGCGGTTCGACATTAAAGGCAAATTGAGCCCAAGATTTGTAGGCCCTTTCGAGATCCTCGAGCGAGTTGTAACTGTTGCTTATCAGATAGCACTACCTCCTACCTTGGCTGATATGCATGATGTTTTTTAATATTTCACAACTTCAAAAATATGTGCACGATCCAAGTCACGTGGTTAGCTTCGATCTGTTGAAGCTACGTGCTGACTTGTGTTACTCGGAGGAGCCTATTCAAATTTTGGACCTTAAGGAGAAGATATTACAAAATCGATCGATGTCCTTGGTCTGCATGCTTTGGCAGAACCATTCAGTTGAAGAGTCGACGTAAGAAATGGAGGCAGAAATGAAGGAGAAGTACCCTTCGTTGTTCGCCTAATTTAAGGTCAGACCCTTATTCTTAAGTTTCGGGATGAAACTTTTTCTTAGTAGTATATTATGTAGTGCCCCGCTTCCGATAGGCAGCAGACTTCATAATATGCTTGTGCCGAGTTAGATCGGTCGGGGACTTAGATGGCTATCTGACTCGATCGCTGAGCTTAGTATTCGATAACACATTGCGGCATCAAACAAATCGATTTGAACGAATGTTACGAGAATCGATCCAATTAATAGAATGGCTTCTGTTGGAATAAGTCCTAGAAGCAGCAGGCTGCGTCTTAGTGAGTGAGCTCTATATAAGAGTCCCTTCAACGGGACCGGACTGATGTATGCTTTTCTTGAGTTTTTGCTGCTTGGTTTTGATGAATGTATTTTCGCGTCGATTTTTGAATGCATTCTACGAATTTCGAAATGAAGGATTAAAGAAGAAATTTTGACTAAGTGTTGGTGCCATTGCAGGAGCTCGCGTAACTGAAGCTTGAACGTTATGAAGCGCTTCAACCCTCGGCACGATCAAATACTTGGTGGGTGGTTTGGTCCCTTCTTTTCTACTCCTTCCCGCAAACAAAATTCTTTTGCCTTGAACATATTCAAATCGACGATGCCAAGTTAAATGCATGCCAATACACTAAGATCAAGAACTCGGAAAAAATGTATCAATTTACAGTAAATTACTCTGAAAATATAAGTTTCACATCGAAAAGAGAAAGTTTAAGGTTCTAGAAAAGAGATAGACTATTTCATGATCTGCAAAATGAAATGATGAAACATTGGTTGCGGCATACGGTGCCTCGGGGAATTTGGTACCTACGACACGCTAAATCGGAAATACGGCTTTGTGGAAAATGATTCATTACATGAGTTTGAAAAAATGATAATGTTATTCAATACTGTCCACGCTATGTAACATGTTTCATATATTAAACTGTTCACGCATTGGCATGGTCATGGACAACTTGTGCACAAGTTTAACTTTCTATCAACGATTCTGGGGCATCGAAACTGTATCGACCTAGGGGAACATATAAAATCGTGCTTCGGCACGAGGCATTGCAGGACCTCCAGTAGGGCTTGCAACCCAAGCTGACAGGCATGTGGTAATGTCATATAGAAGTCCCTCGTGGTGCATAGCATCAATGACCGCACATATAAGATAGTAGCATGCTCACCTATTGTCTTATGCAGGTATAAATATTATCTTTGTTTTATGCAGGGACGAGCACAGCCGTGGTAAGAATTGAGAAAAAAATTGTTATATTTCACTGTATGCTCTTACTGCTTCAAATGGAAGGCTATCAATATGAAATAAATTCATTTAGTTCTAAATAGAAAGAAAACTCCAATGCATGCCTACCTTAACAATCAGATTCGGTTTAGACGAGTGGGTTCGTCCCGCTCACTAGTGCATTCCCAAGTGTACTAATCCACAATCCTATAGATGACAAGGACTCTGGGGGTGCACATCGCTAAGCCAAAGCTGAAGTGCGAAGAGGCATTTTGAAGCTCTTCCTATTCTGAAGTATTTTAAAGCCAATTCATAAAAGGCTTTCAATGTATAAAAGGACGAATCTATGGAAGGACAAGTGTTAGTTCAAGCAGCTTGTCCAGTATATTTCTTTTGTTTCAATCAATGTAGCCACAATGGCATATTCAATGTAATATGACTTGCACTTTGTTGCATGCTATCAAAGAAAAGCTTATTTCTATCTTCCTAAACTGCATATTCAATTCTGATGTGGTTTTTGAAGTTTCAACTTGATGTTTCAATAAAATAATCAAATGTAACATTCTTGCCTTGTACGAGTGCAACTTCAGACTCCTACGACATCACGCCTTAGCGAGGATGATCGATTCGACATAATGGGGACAGGGACGAACGGTTTGTCGAATCGGGGGGTGACAGCATGCTAGGGTGATAGAGGAAGGTGTTAAGAATGCTACCAAGTATTTATTTGTGGTCATGGTGCATCACAAAGTGGTGCAAACAGCAGTACCCAAAAACTGATTCAGTCTGGACCAATGTTCGTAAAACGCTCTCCACGAGCAAAGGTTGCGGTCTAGGTGTTGTGTCAATTATGGAAGGTAGAGAAAAAAATATAGGTACGTGTTACATTCACTGTCGTGGTGGTTTGATCGCTATAAATTACAAAAATGTGGGTTGGAAGTTGACAAACCTGCTGTGCGGACTGGCGGTGTGCACACGGAATATGGCTCGGGTTTGGCCTCCTACCGACCAAACGAGCGGCTGAAATAGCTCGAGACCTTAGTACTGTCGAAGAAGGAGATATTAGGGTCGATGTAGAGGTGGTGGTGGGACTAGAAGTGCTCAAAAGTGGGCACAAAGCTGCTATAATCAGCAGGCGATCGACGGCCATGGGCTGTGTTGGGGTCGGCTAGGTTAGGGTTTGTAGTGTATTTATATTAAAGAGGGTGGGGGTTGATATGGACTTTGGTTGCGGGTAGTTTGGTGGGTTTATGGATTCTACGATAAAAGATATGATTGAGCAAAATCTTTCAAGAGATTTGATGGATCCAAATTTGGAAACTAAAATGCATCTAGTAGATAGAAATTAATCAAAGATGGTCACACTAGGCTAAGGCAACCTAGACTAAGCTTTACCTATTCTAGTTTGGTTAGTTTCGGGTCGGTGTGGGCTAGGTCGGTTCTGAAAGCCCGAAAATACGTCTTTTATGACTTTTGTGTATAAGTAGCACATGAGGATTTAATTGAGTGGGACATAAGTAGCATTTATGTAGTAGGCTTCGAGTAGATCATGACCATATATTGGGTCGAAAGATGGTCAACGGTTGCATGATAGGTGTTATAAATGACATTTTGACTCGAATGTTGTGCATCAAAAATAGTGCACAAGAAGATGCGTTTGAGTAAGACATGATAGTCATGAGTGAAGGTGGACTCGCCTAGATCATGCAAATGAAATTTGTTTAGAGATAATGGCTACTATTGTGCACCTAAAGTCAAGGTACGCTAAAGGGTACTTAATGACCAAAATTAAAAGTGGTATTTTATTCTATTAATTAATAATCATAATAAATCATAAATAATTCTTAGAAATTTTCAGGGGACTTACATAAGGACTACGACATGATATTGGGAATGGATTGGCTTGACGCTTGCTCGGCCATGATTGACTGTACAGGAAAGAAGGCCATCTTCCGTCTACCAGAAGAGACTGAATTCTGTTACTTGTGTGGTCAAGCATCAACGACCTTCATGGTAATTTCGGCGACGTCTACTCAGAGGATGCTGTATTCCAGCTACAAAGGATACTTGGCATTTGTTCGAGACATACGACATGATGGTACAAATGCGGGTCAAACTAATATTGTGGCAAAATTCCCTAACATGTTTCCATACGAGCTACACGGCATACCATCCGATCGAGAAATCGAGTTCACCATCGACACCTTTTCTGATACCCAACCAATTTCTAAAGCCCCGTGCAGGATGGCCCTCGTAGAATTGAAGGAGCTCAAGGTCCAACTACAAGATCTACTCAAACGACGATTCATTTGACCTAGCATCTCGCCATAGCGTACAGTAGTATTGTTCGTAAGGAAGAAGGATGGGTCGATGTGCCTGTACATTGACTACCAAAAACTGAATAAGGCCACCATCTGAAACAAATACCCATTGCCCTGTATCGATGACCTGTTCGATCAACTACAAGGCTCCTCGATGTTTTCAAAGATTGATCTTCGATCGGGTTACCATCAACTCAAGATCAAGCCGGACGACGTATAGAAGTCAGCCTTCCGCACTCACTACAGCCACTATAAGTTTTGGTAATTTATTCGGCTTAATGAACGCCCATGCTACCTTCATAGATCTAATGAATCGGGTGTTTCGACCGTTCCTTGACAAGTTCATAGTAGTCTTCATCGACGACATACTTTTCTTCTCGAAGGATCGAGTGCAATAGACAGAGCATTTGTGGACCGTACACCAAGCCCTTCGAGACAACCAGTTGTATGTGAAGCTAAGCAAATGTTAATTCTGGCTGAGACACATCATTTCTCGGCTTGGCGGGATACCATAGACAATAAGTTCATAGTAGTCTTCATATGCGTTTCATTTCTTGGGTACATCATTTTCGTATAAGATATTTCAGTCGACCCGAAGAAGTTGAAGTCGTTGTTGATTGGAAATGACCAGTATGAGATAGTGGGATCCGAAGCTTCCTCGACTTGGCGGGATACTATCGATGGTTCATAAAAATTCTTCATGAAGATCATATCGCCTTTGAGTCGACTCACTAAAAAAAGGAGTCACATTCGAGTGGTCAGATGACTGCGAAACATGCTTCTAGGAGCTAAAGCAGCAGCTCATTTCGGCCCCAATACTCGCTGTAACTCCTCTTCCAAAAAATTTTGAAATATTTTTTATTATTTTTTGATTTAAATGGTGATTTTTAGAATTTTATAAATAATTAATTAGTTAATTATTACGGTAGATGACTTTTGTCATGGTTAGGAATTTGAGTACAAGATGACCAAGAATCATAGGACGGATAGTGCAGTCGCATGCTTTGACTAGTGTTTAGCCATGGTAGGGGAATGCCAAGCCATAAGTGTGTTCTAACTAGGAAAATCAGGCCATGTTGTGATATGACCTCCATAAACAAGTTAATTATTTATTATTAATATTATTTGACTTCTAGGACACCCGGTTGTACCAGCTAGTCCGGACTTGACCAAACCAAGCCCCAGCCCATGTAGGCATGTAGTGTGTGCAAAGACGCCCATGTAGGTATATTTCCAGTAGATGATATACTTCATATTTTATTTTTGGGATTGACGAATATTTTCTAAACATTTGTTAATTAATACTTATACGGTATTTTAATAAGTTGTACAATTATTGGTGGACCAATTAAGTAGGAGTGCAATGTGTCACCCAAAACTATACTATTATCGGTTTAATATATTTTGTTATCATTATTACTTTTTATTATGGATCCTAAAATCTAGTATAAAATATCTTTATTATTATTTATTATTTTGTTCTTAGGAAAATAAATAGTAGGTATGTACATATCTTTTTGCAAAATAAACGCTGCATGGAGAATAAGTGTTATTAGGATTCTTAGATTTTATTGGGCAATTATGCATATGAGGTATATATATGTATATAGATAATTATAGATAATTATAGATATAAGTGTTACCTTATATATATATATGGAAGTATATATATTGTATATAATAGAAAGAGAAATAGAGAAATAAAATAAAATAAAGGAAAAGCAAAGCCCAGCCCAGCTAAACCCCACAGCCTCTTTTCCCGCACCCAAACACATCAAGCCTCTATATTGCAAAATAGAAGGGGACTATAACACCAGACTCAACATCCCAAGCCCCAACCCGATCGTATATATGTACATATATATCTCGATAGAAAGAGCAGAAGAAAAGAACGAAACCCTAGCCAATCCCTCGCATCATTAACGCAATGCGACCCTGACCCCCTGGCGACCAACCCAGCAGTCGTGCGCCGCCGCACGAACGCCAGAATCGGCCGCGCGCGCACGGACAGCAGCGAGAGCCACCGCAGCAATAGCAGCAGCAGTACTGCAAAGGGACCGCCTTCACAGCGACTTTTCGTCGCGGATAATAGATGGTTTTACGAACTACTTGCTCTAGTATGTTTGCAACATATACGCCTATCTTTACTTTCAAATACTTCGTAATTAGACGCACCATATTGTCCGTTAGATCGATGCAAAATCGAAGAAAAATCACACCGAAACAGGACAGTATATAGCAGTCCAAACACCCTGTTGGAAGGCAAATTCTAGCAAATCCTTTGATTGATTCAAAATTTTGCTTGAATAGGTTTATAGACAACCTATAGGACTCCACAACTCATTTTGCAGAAGTCAATTTCATCGACTACACGCCGAGAAATCGGATCCCAAAGTTTACCAAAAAACTATTTTTAAAACATTAAAAAAAATATCTGATACGACGTGCGTCCCGCCAAACCGAGCGACGTGGTCGTGAACTGAAAGCATCGAAAGGTGCGTATCGACTTCATGGACGTGTGGGCTTTGACGGAATTCAAATTGGTTGCGCGTGCGCGACGAATTTGATGTGTATCCGTCAAAATTCACCATATCGGCCTCTTTGCAAATTTTCTAATTACTTTGTGCACATTCGTCAGATCGAAACGAAACTTACGCCAACAGGACCGTATCATTTTTTTGGTACTGCATGCCAAGTTTGGTCCGATTCTGAGACAGTTAATCGGATCGCCGTTTTGTGGGCTCCACGATCCGACTCAACGGGCGATTTCATGCACGGCCCACCAGAATCCAAAATTGGACATACCATTGGGTTTGTATCATCAAATTGAATTTGTAGACATATAGTTTGACGAATTTAGAGACCATTGACTCTGGCACATTTTTCGGTGTAAAGCGGGTCCAACGGCGGACAACGTTTTGGCCCGAAATAACCATTTTGCCCCTGTGTCCAGAATTGGACTTATGGACAGGTAATCCTAGCTAATTTGACTATTCTAAGAACATTGGTAATGTCTATTTTAGCTTTCAGAGATAGTTGTGAGAATTGAACTTTATGGCTTACCAATTGACGGTATATTGTTGGTTCTTCGTGCTACCACCAGGCAAGTATACCTTGCCTCCCTCTACAGTTTATTTACATACTTATAGCCTTTCTCTTTATATGGTATCATCGGGCTTCTCTGGTTGATTTTGGTTTATATGCTTTTCTTTATATCATGTATATTAGTTTATTTGCCTTGTTCGTATATCATCATCGTCCATGACTTGATACTGTAGTTATACCGGATTTGTGTCATCACATGTACCATGACTGAGTCATATTGTGTCGTAGGATGTGTAAGTCATGACTGAACTGTTGTACCTTGTTTTAGACTTCCCACCTACGAGTCCACACTAGGGGCGAGGGTGATTTCTGGAAGCTAACCTACGAGTCCACACTAGGGGCAAGGGTTAGTAGTCATTTGTCCGCACCTGCGAGTCCATACTAGGGGTGAGGGTTAGTAGTTATTCAAACCTGCGAGTCCACACTAGGGGCGAGGGTTTGAGTATCCGATTAGTTTTTTGTCATGAGTTCATGTTTCCTTCCAGGAGTTCATTTATGCATAGTGTTTCTTATATCCGTGTTCATAGTCACCTATCGTATTCTGTATTCCCTGCTTATTTCTTACATATTATAAACTGTTAGATAGGCATATTTTATGTATCTTGTTATGTCCCCTGAGAACCTGATGATCTCTTCAGGTAGTTGATTGCATGGAGTTAGTTAGCGGATCATGATGGTAGTGATTACACCTGCAGGGATACAGGTATTTGCTTATGATATTTCTTTATTATCCTCTCGTGCTTTATATTCCATACCATGATATATTCTGCTTGTTAGCTTATTTTATAGACTCATATTATCCTTGGAGTCTAATCGGACAATATGCTAATGGGCTGCAGACCTTGACCCATAATTGTTCATTTATGTTTCATATTTTTATTATGGATTGAGATATAGTGATGCCTTGCCATGCTTAGACCCATTAAATAGTCCAGACAGCGTTTACGTATTCGGGTTGGGCTGGAGTCCGCTCGATACGTAGCTGGCTTCCTCACGAGCTCGCATCAGAAAAATGGGTGCGGGTCGTGACACTCGCACTTCTAGAAGGTACTGAGGGATTCTAAATCTTCAGCAAAGCTTTAGGCTAGGGCTTGGGATGTGTGCTCATGTGACGGGACAATATGATATCCTTCACTTCAAAATAATTGAAGTCGCACGAGAAGAACTATGCCATGTACGACTTGGAGTTAGCAACAATTGTGTTCGCATTAAAATTATGACAGCACTACCTCTATAGTGTGGCATGGAAGATTTACATGAATCACAGGAGTCTTAAGTATCTTTTACCTCAGAAGGAGGTGAACTTGTAGCAGAGGCGATTGTTGGAGCTGATCAAAGACTATGACTTGATGATCGACTACACGCTGGGCAAGAAGAATATTATAGCGACGTACAGAGCCAGAAGTACATAGCCTTGCTATCCATCAATGGCAGGCTACTGTGACTTAGAGGAAATTGGTATCAAACTTCGGGTTCGATTCGTGTGCGTGCAACTGGCTCAATTGCACCTGGAGCCGAGTTTGTTAGAAAAGATCAAGACCGATCAAAAGGATGACCAGTACTTGAAAAGATGCCAGAGCTAATACAACGGGTAAGGCGACCGTCTTTGCGGAAAACGAAACCGAAACATTGCTGGTGAAGGGTCGACTACGTATTTCACATCATACATAACATAAAAAAGAAATTATGCCAGAGGTGCACATATCCCTTACATCCAGGCAGTACCAAGATGTATAAGGACATCCGCACAATATTTTGGTGGCACAGGATGAAGAGAGATGTGGCACTCTTCGTGTCACAATGTATGACCTGTCAGCAGGTATATACTGAGCACCAGAGACTGGACGAGGAGATACAGAACCTTGCCATTCCAGAATAGAAGTGAAAGTACATCAACATGGACTTCATTGTTGGTTTGCCGAAGATGCCACGGGGGAATGATGCCGTCTGGCTCATTGTCAATCGATTAACCAAGTCAACACACTTTATTGCCATCAAAGTTACTTGGAGCATTGACCATCTTGATCAGATTTACCTTGACGAGACAGTGTGACTGTACGGAGTTCTAATATCCAGCATCTCTGATCGGGATGGGCGGTTCTTGTTATGCTTCTGGAGTAGCCTTCAATCGACCGCGGAGACTAAGTTGAACTTTAGTACAGCTTATCATCCCCAAACCGATGGCTAATAGAGCGAGTGAATCAAATTCTCGAAGATATGCTACGGCTATGTGCGATAGACTTGAAGTCAAGTTGGGATGTTCATCTACCACTAGCAAAATTTGTATGCAGTAATAATTACCAGTACAGCATTCAGATGGAGTTGTATGAATCTTTGTATGGGCGAAAGTGCAGATCACATATTTGTTGGGATAAAGTCGATGAGCGGCAGATTCTTGGCCCAGAGCTGGCGGAGCAAACGGTACAGAAGGTCAGCCTGATACAAGAGAGACTGATGGTGGCACAGAGTCGACAAAAAAGCTATGTCGACACTCGTTGACGACCTCTTGAGTTCTTGGAAGAAGATTATGTGTTTTAAAGGTAACGTCCATGTGAGGAGTCACCAGCAAAAGACAAGTTGAGTCCGAGATTTATTGGTCCCTTTAAAATACTCAAACAAGTGGCCCCAGTAGCATATCAAATTGCATTATCGCCAATACTGTCTGATGTGCACGATGTCTTCCATATCTTGTAGATGCGAAAGTACGTGCACGATCCGAGCCATGTGGTAGATTTTTGTTAGCTGAACCTGAAGGCAGACTTATTGTACGTGGAGAAACCTGTCTAAGTCTTGGAGTATAAAAATAAATTGCTTTAGAATCATGCGATCCCTCTCGTTCACATACTCTGGAGGAACAATTTGGTCGAGGGGTCGACCTAGCAACTAGAGTCTGAAACAAAGGAAAAGTTTCCTTCATTGTTTTCTTAGAGGTAGGTTCTATTCTTAAGTTTCAAGGACGAAATATTTTCTTAGTTAGTTATAATGTAGCATCCCGTCCCAACATCGTGCCCCGTTCCTCGTTTACAGGGAGTACGGTTAAGAAACACTGTTGCTATTAATCGATCGGGACAGATTGAATTAAGATTATTTCCTCGTTATGGAATGGTTTCTTCGGAATGAATGTCACATATTCAGCGGGTTGCGCCTCAAGGAAGGAAACTATGGCTGAGTCGAGAGAGACTTCGACAGCTCTATTTTTCATGTCGTACTTACCTCTTTTGCGTTGGTTTTCTTGAATGCATTTTGGATAAAAGGTTTCGTTGAATATAATTGCTTGCTTCTTTGAACTTCCTACTTCATATCGAATCTTGAGAGAAAGGGTAGAGTATTGATCCTTTGCTTATACGATTTCAGGTAATCGTGTAGGCGGCACTAGTGTGGAAGACTATTTGTCTTGCCTCATTCAATCAACGATGAGTGACTTGAATCTTTTTCCCCTTAACCCTCTTGTTCTCCAATCGATCAGCGATACCATTAACATGATATGCTAGATATAGGATTGCAAATTTTAACATTGTTACATGTTCACTTATATTATGCCTGCTATCAAACTGTAAATCATAAGAATGTTACTTATGTTATGCTTGCTTTAAACTATGTTAAGCAAAGATAGACTCTACAAATAATTGTTACAACGATAAGGCGGAACACGCTGAACCGGGTTAAGTTCTCATGAAGTTCGTAGACTATGCTTGAGTAATTAACTTAGTGTTGCACGATCATGAACAACTTGTGCACAAGGGTTAGGTTCTTCGAACGGTATCCCAGGGCCATGGGACCGATTCGGAGGAGGAAAAACTTGGACAACCATGCTGGATGCTAGCACGGGTTATTCGAAAACTTTCAACAGCCTCGCAACGATGCTGAAAGGGTCGTCGTCTAAACCAAGCTATACGTCCAGAATGGCTAGACTTGTCAGTGACCTTCTATCACGCCCCATAACCAGAATATTGGTAAGTAGAGACAGACCAGGCCAACTACGTATTCCAAAGTACTCTAATACCCTGAGATACGGTCAAAACTGTAGATATGGGGGTTACTACTACAAGCCAACAGTCAATCCTAGGTCAAAAAATCAAAGATATCTCAATCACAAATAATTAAGTATAATACAAGAGTATGATCATCAGGTATATAAGACAATAAAGCATCCCAAACTATAATATATGGATGATCATGAATCTAGTAATACAAAATAAAGAACTAGTAAGAGTGTAACTCCTACATGATGAACTCTAGCTGCAAACTAGAATATATACAAATCATGTCTAAGCCCATAGGCTAAATGTCAAGGTCTAAAATACGAGCTGAACACGTGCTCGATGACTAAACACCTCAAAAGAATATGTACAAAAATCTAGTGGATGGAGGAAAAAAAACCACTCAGGCACCCAGGTGATCCTGATGGTCACTAGCAAGTGGAAGGTCTGGAAGATCCTCGGGCTCCTCTACCAGATCTGGCCAAACAAAACCAGTAGGGTCAGAAACCCCAGATAGCAAGTACCACAAAGGAAGCCAAACTTATGAACTAAAACCAGCATGGAATCATTACCATATTAAAGTAAGACAGTAAAAAGCAAGTAGGAATAATGTAAAGCTACCACAAGAATATGAAAGAAAACTAGAAACATGTAGTGAAGCCGAGCATGTCTGTAAGTGAAACCAAGCATGTGATTATGTAGGTGAATCCAAGCAAGTAAACATGCGAATGAAACCGAGCATATGAGCATGAATAATAGCATGTATATGAATCAAGTAGGAATCTAATTACTGAAATAAACAAGCAAAGGCAAGACTAGACTAGACAAGTCCGGACTAGACGAGACGGGACTCCATCCCTTAATCACGGCCAAGCAATGAGTATGGCTTGATACATTAGCTAACTAGGATTATCATAATTTCTAATTACTAACATATACAATTTGAGAAATCCAATTCGGCTGTCTGCCCTCCAGATCCATCTTATCCAGGCTGTGGACGTAAGGATATATATAGCAAATATACCACCCAGGAGACGTATTCCTAAAGGGTAAGCTCCACACGATGACAAGCTAAATATAGTAATCATGTATACTAGAATTGCCCCACTCGATGGCGAGCTAGAAATGTGCCTTCCTCGCGACGGAGAGCTACAGATCTATGGTAAAGACCGAAATAAAGGGCTTGCAAGCAACCGAAAAAATCTCCCCTCCTAATGCATCTAGATAATCAAGCTAGTTGTTTTTTCCTCAACAATTTCTAATATAATTTCTGGTGTGGCATTCTGGAGAATCCATCCTAGACATGATACATGTATGACTGGACAAGATAAGCAAGCGTACACTATAACAAGCCATAATAGGAATACAAGCATCGGGAACATGAATGCGCTACAACGAGCCACTATATGAAGCAAGATAATACAAGAATCAAGAGTGTGCCATGGCAGTCCATTATCAGGCAAGCTAGGCATGTACAAGAATATCCAGGCAGGCATAGCAGTATGTAGCAAAAAAATATGACATGACATTTACAAAAATCTATTACTAAGAGAAAATCCATAAACTAAGGCAAAATCGCGAAGTATGGAATTTTAAGCGTCTAGGCAGATTATCTGTCTAACTTCCAAGGATTTTCGAAGGATGATCTGATCGGTCACAACAAGTTTTTGTACATAAAATAGGCTATTTAAAAAATTCGGCGGATTACCGCAAATTTCCGAAGGAATTCCGGAACTAGGTGAAAACTCAGCAAATGACAGAAAACGGATTTTCGGGGCCAGAATCCAGTCCCAGATCTTGCCTAAATCAAATCCAACTATAACAAATACTAGGGTAAGCCACATATATCATATAGACTAAATCTCGGGGTAATAACTCCCGTATCATTTTCGATACAGAGTTTTCTAACTAAGAAAATATCAGGACATCCTAGGAAGAAAAAAACTAACTCAAACCAAAATCTGAGACGATCAAAATGATAAGAATCTCAAGAGAAACATCTTTAGTAAAGCAAGTTCTAGGAAGTACTAAACTATCAAGACCACATAAATCAAAACAACAATAAAATAATATTTGTCCAGTATTTCAGTAAGTTGTACTTGCCTAAGGTAGCTCCAAGCCTAACTCTTCAACTCCACCACTAAGAGGGGTTCAGAAAGCACTCTGAGGCCTCGAGACCAAGCTCCTAGCTAACGAGAAAAATAAAGAGGAAACAAAAAGAAAAGAAGAGTACAGAGAGAAAGTAAAAAAAAGAAATTTTGAAAAGAATCGAACGAGTATGTATAGAGAAGGTGAATTAATCGTGACTGTCGGATCGCGATCCACGACTCGATCAGGATTAATCTCGACCGTTCAACAAAGAAAACCAAGAAACCACTGAATAATAGAATGTATCAAAATCAAGAAAACATTGGATACGTATTCATCAAAATATCTCAAGTTTTCGTACAAACAAAATTTTGGCAGATTTTTGCGGATCTCCTTCGAAAAATCCAAATTGTCACAACACATTTTTGCTTTCTGAAAAAACCCCACACGGAATATCCGACGTATGTCGCGGATCTCCGACAGATTTTCTGAAAGAAAGAAAATTCTCTACTTAGAGAAATTCTTGGGCTCTCCATTCTATCCACGGATCCTAACACGGGTCTACGACAATGCCATAAGGTATTCTAACAGTATAGAAGAAACTAGAAATGAGTATGGTTAACAAAACTCAATATACCAGGAGTATCACACGATACCACAACATAAAAACCGAGAAAACTCAAATGAACAGTAAATACTCGTGTATCTGTATACAAATATCGATACTGTGTGCAAACCCCCTAAATTCTACTATGATTTTTTTAAATTTGGTATAAATCTTTACTTTGTATTTGTACGTAGCATAGTCGTATGTATACGTCACGTACGAAGTTGTCGTATTGAACGTCGCGTATGAATTCGTATTTTCGTATGGCTCGTCGAGTGCGAATATGTGCGAGGTACATATTTTTGTAAAAATATTTTATTTTAGAAGCATGGTTTTTCAAATAATAAATAATAAATATTTTCAATTGCTTAAATTTATAAATGCATCACGACGAGATTTCCAAAACGTCATTTTTACTTATTATAAAAGGTTGTTTTATTTTTGGCAATTTAGAAAAATATATTCTCCCTGATTATAATCATTTATCGTTACTAATCACATACTCCTATTCGGATCATGTTCACATCAACCCCGACCATCGGACTATTCAGAACTTGTCGGATCATTGCACCACACCAGGCATCACACCGAGCAAGATACCTTGCCATAATTTACTGTTTATAATTAGTCTGCATTTTATTTATTGCATATCACTGTGTATTTATTTCCAGTTCTTTTTAGATGTACCATTATTACAGTTCCTGATTTACTGCCTGCTCAGTGATATTTGATGTACTTTGTTATTATCCTTTGAATGCAGGTGGACCTAGAGTTAGGAGACTACCATTAGTTTAGCACATCTACATAAACTTTGACACGGAGGTGGCACGAGATGTGTGAGTTGTGAGTAGCATATAGCCTTCAGACTTGCGTATTGGCTGATCACTTATGCGTATAGGACGTACGTTAGGTCTAACTGTCAATAGATGTATGTTAGAAGACTTGACGGTTAGTAGTGTTACATGGTCATGGATGCGACTGGATAGGTACATCGGGTGGGAAGAACATTTTCTTGTTGTATGGGCTTCTATTACACATTTCCTTGTAACCCGAAAGCTCCGCTGGAGATACGGGTATGATGACCCTTTCAGATTTTCTACTGTCGTTTTTGAACGTCATGCGCTTAGGTCACTGGTGTCCAAGTGGAGACTATACCAGATCCCATTTATAGCCAGGGCTCATGCGACGAAAGGTTTGTTCTTAACTGCATATTCACTTTAGTACGGTTAGGTTACCTTATGGAGGTCTTGTCACTTACTTTTGTTTGTGGCATATTTTATATTCAGTATTTATATGACATATTGTTTATTGTATCTTGTTACGTCCCTCTGAGGACCTGGTTATCTCCCCATGTGTGTGTTCATGTCTTCCACAGGTATTCTAGCTGAGGTCGTGGTCTTCTCCATTTATTCAAAGATGACGTGTCTTGGATCTATCTTGCTACCTTCGTCAAAATCTTTTATATATCATATACTTCTTTCCTTTTATTGGTTGGTAGTGGATGTGTCTCCACCCAACACATTGTATTAAGACCATTCATTATATGACATCCTTTATTTCCTATTTTGTGGATGAGATTAGTTTTCATGGTGTTACTACATTTTACAGCTTATATATACATACATGATTTCCATACATTGGAGCATACTTCGTATGTGTACAGCTGGCATGTCGATGTACTTGGTCTCGTAAATCTATTCGAATAAATTCTTTCCATCCCCTTCGCCCTACCTATCCTAATTACTCCTAAATTTTGAGGACGAAATTCTTTTAAGTTGGGTAGGATGTAAACCCCCTAAATTCTACTATGATTTTTTTTAAATTTGGTATAAATCTTTACTTTGTATTTGTACGTCGCGTAGTCGTATTGAATGTCGCGTACGAATTTGTCGTATTGAACGTCGCGTATGAATTCACATTTTCGTATGGCTCGTCGAGTGCGAATATATGCGAGGTACATATTCTTGTAAAAATGTTTTATTTTAGAAGCTTGGTTTTTCAAACAATAAATAATAAATATTTTCAATCGCTTAAATTTATAAATGCGTCACGACGAGATTTCCAAAACGTCATTTTTACTTACTATAAAAAGTTGTTTTATTTTTTGCAATTTAGAAAAATATATTCTAAATAAATATTATATTTGCATGCGAATACATGAATCTAATTCATGTATATAGTTTAATTTTTGAAATTTATTTGTATCATTATTTTAAATTTTATGAAAAAGTATTTTAATGCATCAATTGTAATTTAAATCGAAATTTGATTTTATTGGTAATTTTTAAATAGTTTTGAATTAAATGATGAGATTACTCTAGTTTATATTTTGAGATATTGAGGGATTGATTTAAAGTAATTTAAATTTAATATGATATTATCTATGGGGGAATTTAAATCCTCCCAATCCTTATCCTAATGGGATTCCCACCTCCTATAAAAGGAAAGATACTTGCCCTCTCTTTCTTCCACGAATTTCCACAACAATCTAAGTACCGTGCATCGTGTCCGTGCCAATTCTCATCCACTATAACTTCTCCATTACAAATACATTATTCCGTCCTGTCCGATAATCTCGAACGTCCACCCAGCTGTGTCGGACACTCCTGACACGACGACTTAATCCTAAACCTAACCCTGCTGCTCAGCCGACGAAGTCGCCATCATCGTTTGTCGCCGCCGATCCACCACAGCCCCGTCTCCATCTACGGCCTCGGCTGAACCCAGCCTCCACGCCACCTCTCCTAACGTTACCTGCCACCATCCCGACACCCGACATCACAGTCATGGTCGTCCACCTCTTCACCACCTCGCAACCTCGCCTCTGCCAACCCAGACAACGCAACCACCACCGCCATTTAACACAACCACCACCACCACCGAACCCCTCGCCGTCGGCGAACCCATCAACCGGTGACCCCCACCAGGAAACTCACAACACCCCACCACCATCACCCATAGAAGAAGAAGGATGGGAAACCCTAACCTGACCGGACCCCGTGATCCGCCACGCCGGTTCGAATACCCCGTGCTCTGCCACGCCAGTACAAAAACCCTATGCCGATCTCCTCCACCGCCCTCCGTACGGATGCCCCGACGATCAGTCCCCTTGCCGCCGAGCCGTCCGCCACTGGATCTCCGCGGGACCGCGAGCCCCTCCGGAGCATTTGCGCCACCGATCATAACCCTCCGTCGCAACCGCGACGACTCCACCGTAGCCTCCCCACCGCGTCTCGGCGAACCGCCATACCCGCGCGCCCGTTGCGCCGAGCGGACCTTCTTCGCCGCCCTCTGTACGTCGAAAGCCGCCGGTGAAGACCCTCCAGCGTGCTCTGGACCGCCGCCATCCCGCCCTGGCCTGCAAGAGCCTCCCTCCGGCGTCTCCAACGAGCCGCCCTCATCCTAGATCTGAGTAGGCTCCGCCACCGAGCTCTCCTAGCCGGCGAACGTCGCGCCAGCACCGAACCCCGCTGCCATGTTTCCAGGGAGCCAACTTCCGCTTGCCTCCTTCTCCCCCTTCGTCGTCGGAACCCTAGCCGAGCTCCGGCCACTGCTGTGCCGCTTCCCAAGCGTCGCCTGCTGGTAACTTCTCCTCTTCCTCCTCTCTTTCTTCCTTTCATTTTTTTGACTCTGTCCATCTCTTATTTCGAGAGAGGGAACAGATTAGGTTACACATTTGCCTTTTATAAATTGTTTATTTAATTAAGGTTGTTATAATTATTATTACTAATAATAATGCTTTATCAGTATTAATTAATTAGTTTATTAGTAGTAAAATTAATTGTTATTCGTTTACTTATTCAATATTATTAACGTTATTATTTTTAATAATAAAGTATTTTTATTCATAAAAACATATATATATATATATATATATATATATATATATATATATATATATATATATATTTGATCTAAAATATTATATTTACAAACATAGAGTTTTAGTATAGATGATTTTTTAGATTTCAAAAAAAAATAGTTTGAGTAACGAGAATATAGTTATAAAATATATATATTTTCAAAATAGTCTATGGACGTACATTCCAATAATTCTCCCTGATTATCATCATTTATCGTTACTAATCATATACTCCTATTCGGACCATGTTCACATCAACCCCGGCCATCGGACTATTCAGAACTTGTCGGATCATTGCACCACACCAGGCGTCACACCAGGCAAGATACCTTGCCATAATTTACTGTTTATAATTATTCTATATTTTATTTATTGCATATCACTGTGTATTTATTTCCAGTTCTTTTTAGTTGTACCATTATTACAGTTCCTGATTTACTGCCTGCTCAGTGATATTAGCTGTACTTTGTTATTATCCTTTGAATGCATGTGGACCTAGAGTTAGGAGACTACCATTAGTTTAGCACATCTACATAAACTTTGACATAGAGGTGGCACGAGATGTGTGAGTTGTGAGTAGCATATAGCCTCCGGACTTGCGTATTGGCTGATCACTGATGCGTATGGGACGTACGTATTATCTGCTAAATACCTAATGTTTAATCGGTCTAACTGTCAATAGATGTATGTTAGAAGACTTGACGGTTAGTAGTGTAACATGGTCGTCGATACGACTGGATAGGTGCATCGGGTGGGAAGAACATTTCCTTGTCATATGGGCTTCTATTACACATTCTCTTGTAACTCGGAAGCTCCACTAGAGATACGGGTATGATGACCCTCTCAGGTTTGCCACTGTCATTTTTGACCGTCATGCGTAAGTCACTAGTGCCCAAGTGGGGACTATACCAGATCCCATTTACAGCCAGGGCTCATGCGACGAAAGGTTTGTTCTTAACTGCATGTTCATTTTAGTACGGTTAGGTTACCTTATGGAGGTCTTGTCACTTACTTTTGTTTGTGGCATATTTTATATTCAGTATTTATGTGGCATGTTGCTTATTGTATCTTGTTACGTCCCTTTGAGGTCCTGGTTATCTCCCCAGTTGTGTGTTCATGTCTTCTGCAGGTATTCTAGCCAAGGTCGTGGTCTTCTCCATTTATTCGAAGATGACGTGTCTTGGATCTATCTTGCTACCTTCGTCAAAACCTTTTATATATCATGTACTTCTTTCCTTTTATTGGTTCGTAGTGGATGTGTCTCCACCCAACACATTGTATTAAGACCATTCATTATATGACATCCTTTATTTCCTATTTTGTGGATGAGATTAGTTTTCATGGTGTTACTGCATTTTACAGCTTATGTATACATACAAGGTTTTTATACATTGGAGCGTACTTCGTATGTGTACAGCTGGCATGTCAATGTACTTGGTCCTAAGTATTTTGGGACTAGGATGTTACACTGTGAGACGAGTCTCACACCTTCACATAAATGTTTACATATTGTGTTAGTTACTGATAACAATTGACAGGGAGAAACATGTTAAGCCGTATACTATAGCAGCAGACTCTGCCGCGGGTAAGTTATAACATAGTTTTTGCTATTATGCCTATCAAATGTTTTCATGCAACTCATTAGAATAGCTAGAAAGATCATTAAATATATAACATGCTTCATATAACTTTTTGAATAAACTAGAAATGAGTATGGTTAACAAAACTCAATATACCAGGAGTATCGCACGATACCACAACCATAAAATTCGAGAAAACTCAAATGAACAGTAATTACTTGTGTATCTGTATACAAATATTGATACTGTGAGACAAGTCTCACACCTTCACATAAATGTTTACACATTGTGTTAGTTACTGATAACAATTAACAGGGAGAAACATGTTAAGCCTTATTCTATAGCGCCAGACTCTACCGCGGGTAAGTTATAACATAGTTTATATTATTATGCCTATCAAATGTTTACATGCAACTCAGTAGGATGGCTAGAAAGATCATTAAATATATTACATGCTTTATATAACTTCTTGAATAAATGAGAGCGTGGAACTTTAATTAGTCACTCACCAGTACAAGGCAATGTACTGATCATCGCTCTCCATAGGTACTACCAACTAGAAAGTGTTGGCCTACTGGTCATAATCATACCTGATTTTGATAATCAACATCAACTTTGGTTGATACGTAAAATATATACAGCTACAGGTATCAAATCAGAATGTCTGCACCTTCTGCTACAAATATCTCATTATCATCAAGAACCAAATGTGATGGAATCAATATCAAGACTTTTTACTTCTTTCATATGTATTTTTATCTTTATTTGAGTCTAGAAAAGTAAGTAAGATTGATCAGATCGGTACTGGCTTAGCTATTTTTAGTCCAAAAAATACAGCCTTCCTATCCACCAAAATTTCTATCCAAAGTCTACAAAAATTCCTATCCAAAGTCCACAAACAAAATAGCCCAAAATCTATCCAAATGGCCCAAATCTGTTCTGTCTAAACCCTGACAGAACTCGGCCAGAACTCGGCCCGAGTTCGGTTAGGTCAAGTTATTATTTTTTTTATCTTCTTGAATATCTGTATTCAATGTTCGAATGCGAGATTTCAACATCCAAACTCTGCCTGAATTCGGTTCATAAAAACACTATAAATAGAGGAACTTTCACATTTTCAATCATCTTATTTACTTTATCTTCTCTCTATTCCTTAAGTGTTTCTACAATCTATATACTTTTATATTTAGTCTATACTACTCTTAGAAAAGCTAGTATCAGTTTCAGTTCAATCTAGAGTTTGGTTCAAAGAGTTGTATTGGAGGCTATCTCAGAAAATGTTCTCATTTTTAAAACGCCTTTAGGAGTCAGTCATTCACTCATCGCTAAGAAAGGCATTGTTAAAGTTGGTCATTCACTTGTCCCAACCACGGTGTTGTAAGAGTTGCAAGCACTCAGTTAAATCTTGTGTCATAGTGGATTAATGTCGAGCAAGAGTACTCAAAACTGGTCTAGTACTCCTCCACGAGGGTTACCAGTATATATCGCTGTGTCACTGAGTTTGATTCTTCTTAACTCTTTATTTTTATTCTAATTCATATACTGATATTCATCTTCTCTTACCTGTATTTCATTAGCCATATTAAATAGTTTTAAATTATGATATTTATTCTGCTGCACGCACACACTCTATTCATCCCCTCTCTAGAGGTGCTCAACGGTCTTATAATTGGTATCAGAGCAAGTTATACATATAAATAACCACCTAGAGAGTATATATGGTAGCCGTTAAATCTATGTTCAATGGTGAAGGACAATCCACAAATAGACCTCCAATATTTGATGGAACAATCTATACATATTGGAAAACACGAATGAGTTTCTTTCTAAAATTACTGGACTTCGATCTTTGGTCGATAGTTATAGACGGTTAAAAGAAACCGTCTAAAACAGTGATTGACGGTGTTCTAGTAGATAAGTCCTATGATAAGTATATAGAGAATGAAAAGACACAGGCTAGTCTAGATGCACGAGCTATCAATGCACTATTTTGTGCAATTAACAAAATCGAGTTTAATCGCGTATCTAATTGTACCACATCTAATAAGATTTAGAGACTTATTGAGGTAACTCATGTAGGAACTTCCCAAGTGAAGGAATCCAAGATCAGTAGATTGATACAAGAGTACGAGACATTCAAGATGAAATCCGATGAATCAATTACACAGATGTTCACTCATTTCCTAGATATTACTAATCCTCTACAATCACTGTGAAAGGATTACGGCAACCACGATAAGATCATGAAGGTACTGTAGGCTCTAACCAAGAACTGGAATCCGAAGGCCACTGCGATCATAAAAGGAAATGACCTCACCACAATGACATTGGAGGCACTTATAGGCAAGCTTATAACCCTTTAGCTAGATTTGCAGGACTTTGAAGAGGCAACCCCCAAAAGAAAAATCCATCACCTTCAAAGCCCAAGGCAGAAAAGTCTCATGTAATGATACTGATGATGAAGATTCTAATGGTGATGAACAGGCCCAACTGATCAAGAACTTCAAAAAATTCTTAAAGTTTGAGCGATCAAGCCGAAAGAAGAAGGATATCCATGAAAGTAATGAAGAAGATACTATCTGCTTTGGATGCAAAAAGTCAGGGCACATGAAGAAGGACTGTCCACTAGCAAAGAAAAGTAGTCCATATGACCGATCATGATCAAGCAGGAAAGCAACAACTGGTCGAAAGTACGTAAATACCAGCATCTGGCACAAAAGTGAGGCTAGTGAATCAGAAGAGAAGGACAGACCCAACAGCAGTGTAAATGTCTGTCTGATGGCATATAAAAAGGTATCAAAAAACTCACTTTACGATGATTTTACATTTGATCAGTTAGAAGATGCCTTCAGGGAACTACTTCAAGAGCATAGGAATGTGTTGGACAAGTATAAGCAGTCTCGCAAAGAGATTAAGGCATACATAAGTGAAGTAGCAAGATTGTCTAATCTTCTTGAAGATATTAAAGAGATGTCTACTACCGATAACACGGAGGAGATAGCCAAGATTAGACTGGACTATCATGAGGCTGTCCTCACTATAGAAGAGAAAGAAAGAGACTATGTCAAAGTATAAGAACTATATGACATAGAGAAGAAGAGACACTTGGTCACTGCACAGAGATCATGAATATGACTACCAAATTCGAAGAGTCTTGTGTAAACTTTAAAATTTTGGAGATCAAATTAGGCAAATAGGTCACCCCTGTTACACAGCCTAAGATTAGCCCTAATACTATACATGTACTACAAAGGACTAAACCAAAGAAAGCACATAAGCAACACGTTTGTCATAACTATACTTTCACATACAGGTTTTCAAGAAAGACACACAAAAAGCATTGTAACACAGAAACAAAGAATACTACTTCAAAATCATATGCACCTACTGTGGTAAATACGGGCATATATCACAGTATTGTAGAGCTAGAAATTAGTTGACACAAATATGCTTACTTGGATTCCTACAACTAATCAAGCTGGATCCTTGAAGAAATGGGTATTAAAAGTTACATCTACTCGTTTTGTAGGTAGACCTTCAACCCTCTCATGCTAAAAGCAAATAGATCCTCGATAGCGGATGTTCGCAGCATATAACTGGTGATGCATCCTTATTCGTTACGCTATCGATGAAGAGTAAAGGATATGTTTTCTTTGGTAACAATCTTAGAGGTAACATTACAGGTAATGGTACTATTGGTATATTTCCATACCCAGAAATAAAAGACATTTTTCTAGTCATAAAATTAAAACATAACCTATTAAACATTAGGTATTTAGCAGATAACGGTTATGGTATCAACTTTGTGAAAGATAAATGCTCTATACATGAAATGTCAACTGGTAATCCCATATATGAATGGATTAAGGAAGACAATGTAGGAACGAAATCGTAAAGCAGAATACTCTAGAGGGGGGGTGAATAGAGTAGGCAGCGGAATATTGCTAATAAAAAAATCTTGTTAACAGTTAGATCACAGATATAAAAATAATCACAAAGTAAATGACAGAAATTAAAAGTGATCAGAAGGCAAACACAAACACCGAGATTTATACTGGTTTTCCTCTTGTGAGGACTAGTCCAGTCGGAAGAACTCTAACTTCCAGTTGAATCCACTATTGGAAAATATCGCAAGTTTTCATACGAAGTCCTTGCAACTTCTACGGACGCGAGCTTTGATACGAAGAACTCGACCAACTTCAATTGTGAAGAGTTGTATCTTCTATCAAGCCTCTGATTACAATCACTCTGAAACTTCTAGACCGTAACGTACTGACAAATCGACTAGAGGATTGTAACTGGCTTGGAATTTAAAAATGAAAGCTTTTTAGAACTCTTTGGAAGAATGTAAGCTTAAGAAGAGAAGAGATTGAAAGTGAATTGGTGATTTGAAATGATCGAAATGCTTATCTATTTATAGTTTTTCCAAAGACAGAACTCTGACAGAATTCGGGTAGAATTCTGACAGAACTCTTTGTAACGAACCGCAACTGAAGGGTGACCAAGTTCAAAATCAAACGTTCACTAACGTTCATCTTGGCCGAAATCTGGCCAAACTCGGGCCGAATTCTGCTAGGGTTCTGCCAGTTCATTTTTGAGAAAAATCAATTTGGCTTTTTGAAAAGTCCTTCAGAAGCTTTTTATAAAAAGGATGTTTTTCAAAAACATAGGTCATTTGTAAAAGGATAGAATAGTTTTGAAAAACGTTTTCGGATAGCCTATTTGCCAGTACGACTCGGTGTATAATGTATTTCTAGACTCAATAAAATGAAAAATTATATTGCTTTGAAGGAAATATATTCTGAATGGCAAACGGCTTCAGTCTTGTACATAGTTGATATCCATCGTTGAGCAGTGTCCAAAACGTCGTAGGTAAACATCTGAATTGACTTGCATTTATATCGAGACAGAGTTTGATCAATTATTAAAATCAGGTTTGACCATGACCAATGGGCCAACAATCTCCCCCATTTTGATAATTGATAAACCTTGCCGATATAACATCTAAGATTGGATCAATTCAAAAATGTATCAAAAGAAATTGTTCATAACCTGTATGCATGAAGATGTTAGATCTATTTCTCCCCATTGGCACTTAGCAAAATAATTGCAAAAAAGAAAGCTCCCCCGCAATAAATGCATAAGTAACAAACAGTGAAGAAACACACAAAAATATATAAAACATTCATCACAAACATGGTAGAAATTATTAAAAAGATATTGTATAACTAACACAGGCATGTTATTTGTCACAGGCAGTTTTAATATGAAGTAGAAAGAGAGATAATACTAGAATAAAACTGAAACAAATAAAGTACTGAATAAGAAACTAATATGCCAAACTGAGGCATAATAAAAACCATGTCTATGAAGAGTCACATAATAACTAAAATAAAAGGTGTTGATAATAACTAAAATAAGAGTATTGATAAAATCTTGGAATGTCGGAGCATTTCCATGTAAACATAAGACAAAATATCAGTCTCAAAAATCATAACATCTCAAAACTCATCATCCTCATCATCATCGTCAGCGGCTGCAGCGCCAGCATGTCCAGAAGGACCAGCTCCAGAAGTACCAGCTCCAGAAGTATGAGGAGTGACACCAGAAGTACGATACCAATCGTAGGCGTTCCCTGGCTGGAACAGAGAGTGGATCGCCTCATCATCAACGGGGTATCCAGAAACAGAAGGGTCTCGAGGTAGAGAGCCAGCAGAGTGACCCGTCTGCGCAAATCTCAGATCGGCGAAGGAATTGGCAATAGCTTGGAACCGAGTCACGTCACGGAACTCACGTTTCCTGGAAGTGTCAACATAGAATGAATGCAGATCTGAAAGGTGTTGATGAATACCCTCAAATGTCATAGGGTAAGAATGAGGAGGACAGGTGCTGTGGGAATAGGGAGGAGCA
The DNA here is from genome assembly GCA_029216955.1 of Iris pallida. Classification (NCBI taxonomy): domain Eukaryota; kingdom Viridiplantae; phylum Streptophyta; class Magnoliopsida; order Asparagales; family Iridaceae; genus Iris; species Iris pallida. Next base: position 55,626 of record JANAVB010010976.1, read on the forward strand.
GGTACAGTAGGTGGAGGAACAGTGGCAATGCTGCGACGAGAGAGTTTGAGGAACTTGGGTTCAGGATCAATAGCACAAGTAGATAGGTCAATGTCAAATCTCTGAAAGATGCGTGGGATGATCATCACATAAGAGAGGTTGCGGTCTCTTCCGCGACATCTATCCATCATCTGAATGATAGTCTTAGGGGCAGAAAAAGGAATCCCCTTAAGAATATGATATAGAGCAGAAAGCTGAAGTGCAGTGACATCATCTTTGGAAGTGGATTTTGGAAGTAAAATGGAATAGATGATGCGATATAATTCGTAGTTAAACAAGTTCAAGTTATTAGCCTTGAACTTTCTAGGTCGAGCGCGTACGGGCGCACAAAGCTCGTTCTTGAAACTAACGAGAGTCATACCATCGGAGAAATCAAAATCAGTGATGTCATCGAACGGGGCACCTTCGTTTGGAATACCAAGTATTTTCGCTAACGTTTCATCAGTGAATTCGATATCGATCCCTCCGATACGTGTTCTTACGGTGAAAGTGTCTAACACGAAATTACAATAGAATAATCTAATGGCATTAGTAGCAATAGGAAATTGTAAGATAACAAAGTGTTGTAACCCTAATGCCTCAAAGTAAGGGCGGTGATCCGAAAAGATAGTCCATTTAATCGGTGAACCGGTGCAAATAGTATGCATAATGAAATCGGCATACCATAATAAAGCTTGGTCGGAAGTTTTAAAGTAAAACTCGTCCGATGCACCGTCGTTCGATTGGACCGAAGAAAAGAGGCAATCCGTATGCGGATCCAAAGACGATGCCTCTTCACTGGCATTGGTCTTCTTCTTCTTGAAGGGATTGAACTTAGGCATTCTTTTCCAAAAATTCCAGAAACCCTAAGAATTGAAAAGTGGAAAAGAGGAAGAATTATACCTTCCAAGAATTGGATATGCTGTTGAGGATGAAATTCTCCGCACGAATCCAAAGTTTGGATGAAAATCTCTACGCGGATTGGAAGAACAAGGGTGGAGAAGAGCTAGGGTTTGGAGGCACGACTAGTGCTGTTTGAGGATGTTTGGAAGAATGAAGAAGATGGGGGCCTCGGGTTTTGGCTGGTACATATATATACCCAGCCGAACTCTGGCCGAATTCGGACCGAACTCGCGCCGAATTCGCCAAGGGTTGCCTGACAATCTATGTGTATCAAAAATAATAGAAATGGGGTCACATCTTTTTTATTAATTCTTTTCAAATGTTTAATTCAGAGTTTAGTAATTTTAAATTTCAAAATAATATAATTAATATTATTTTATAAATTACTATTCTTTACTCAGCATCTGTCTCAGATTAGCTGTAGGAGTACTGTCCCAGCTAACGGAGGTTCACCGGAGAACTCTTAAGTACCGCTTCGCTTCGACCGTAGTCGTGGTGACAGACAGACTCTTTTTAGACTTGTCTCGAAAACAGTTATCGAGTATCGAATAATTAATAAAACAAAATTAATTAATATCATTGACATCTAAAATGCCTAATTCTCGACGTAAATAATTGAAACGATCTTCCGCTAGAGGTTTTGTGAGTATGTCAGTTAATTGATTATGTGTGTCTATGTATACAAGGTCTATATCTCCATTTTGTTGATGATTTCTAAGAAAGTGATGTCGAATCTCGATATGTTTAGTACGAGAGTGACATAATGGATCCTTAGTCAAATTAATTGAACTAGTGTTGTCACAGAAAATGGGTATATGTATAAAATACAATCTATAGTCTTCTAAAGTTTGTTTCATCCATAAAATTTGTGTACAACAACGTCCTGCGGTGATATACTCAGCCTCGGTTGTTGATAATGCAACATAATTTTACTTTTTACTAAACCAAGAGACTAGAGCTTTTCCTAAAAAATGACATGTGCTGCTGGTACTTTTTCTATCTACTTTGCATCCGGCAAAATCAGTATCAGAATAACCGGTTAGGTCAAATGATATGGTTTTGGGATACCATAAGCCGACAGAAGAAGTGCCTTTAAGGTATCAGAAGATACGCTTAATTGCGCACATATGTGATTCCTTAGGATTAGCTTGAAAACGTGCACATAAGCAAATACTAAACATAATGTCTGGTCGACTAGCAGTTAAGTATAGTAAGCTACCGATCATACCTCGATACTTACGTATGTCGACAGATTTGCCTTGTTCATCAATATCAAGCTTGGTTGAATTCGCCATTGGAGTGCTAAGTGGCTTTGCTGCTTCCATGTTGAACTTCTTTAACAGATCCTTTGTGTACTTTGCTTGATTTATGAACGTCCCATTGTTGGTTTGTTTGATTTATAGTCCGAGAAAGAATTTTAGCTCTCCCATCATGCTCATCTCAAACTTATTCTGCATACACTTTGAAAATTCTTGACAAAGAGATTCATCAGTAGATCCAAAGATAATATCATCTACATAGACTTGAATCAAAAGAATATTGTTATTCAAAGATTTAGAAACAAAGTAGTGTCAACCTTTCCCTTTGAAAAACCGTTATCAAGTAGAAAAGAGCTTAGACGATCGTACCAAGCACGAGGGGCTTGTTTCAAACCGTATAAGGCTTTCTTCAACTTGAAAACATATTCAGGAAATTTAAAATCAGTAAAACCAGGAGGTTGAGCTACATAAACTTCTTTTTTTATAAAACCATTTAAAAATGTGCTTTTGACATCCATTTGAAATAACTTAAAATTATGAAAGCATGCAAATGCACATAACATACGAATGGATTCTAATCTCGCAATTGGGGCATAAGTCTCATCATAGTCGATACCTTCTTCTTGATTGTATCCTTGAGCTACGAGTCGAGCCTTATTACGAGTCACTGAACCATTCTCGTTCAGTTTATTTTGGAATACCCATCGGGTGCCAATGACCGGATGATCAATGGGCTTGGGAACAAGTTCCCAAACTTGATTCCGTTCGAATTGGTTTAATTCCTCTTGCATAGCATCTAACCAAAAATTATCACTACATGCTTCATCAATATTTTTGGGTTCAAACTGCGAGACAAAAGCAACACAAGAAGCTATATCTTTATTAGAGGAACGAGTACTTATACCCTTGGTAATCTCACCAATTACCAAGTCCTTTGGATGATTGGCCAAGAATCTCATCTCTTTTGGTGTAGTCTCAAGATTGCTAGTTCTGGCTTCTTTGCTTGGTGGTTCATCTGATGCCTGATGTGATGGTTCTACATCTTTGTGTGAAGGTTTTACAGTAGCTGTACTTGGTACGATTATGTCTTCATTGTCATCATCGTCTAAGTGTTGATTTAGCTCATCAAACTTGACGTTGATAGATTCTTCGATGATCATGATTCTTTTGTTGAAGACTCTATATCCTTTGCTCTTTGCTGCATAGCCTAAAAATATACCTTCATCGGCCTTTTCATCAAATTTACCCAAATTATCTTTATTATTAAGAATAAAACATTGACAACCAAAGATTTTGAAATATGAAACATTTGGTGTTCTATCAAACCATAATTCATAGGGAGTCTTCTTAGATATAGGTCGAATTAGAACCTTATTGAGAATATAGCATGCTGTATTTACATCTTCAGCCCATAAATATCTAGGTAGACTAAACTGGTTTAACATAACTCTAGCCATTTTAGATAGAGTTCTGTTCTTACGTTCTACAACTCCATTTTGTTGCGGAGTCCTAGGGCAAAAGAATTCATGCAAATAACCGTGTGTCACAAAATTGCTTGAATTTTGCATTCTCAAATTCGTCGCCATGATCACTACGAATACGAGTAATCATGAACCCTTTTTCATTCTGTACTTTCTTGCAAAAGGTGACGAATTCTGATAATGCATCGTTCTTCCGTACAGGAAAATAAACCCATGTATATCTAGAGAAATCATCTATAATGACAAATGTATATAACTTACCACCTAGACTAGCACTTCTACTTGGTCCAAATAAGTCCATATGCAACAGTTGTAAAGGTCTAGTGGTACTTACAGCGTTCTTGGATTTGAATACGGATTTGGTAGCTTTGTTCTTTTCACATTCACTACATACCGTATCCTTTTTGAAAGAAATATCCGGTAAGCCGCGTACCAACTTCTTCGTAGATAATCTTGAAATTGTATCCATGTTTGCATGACCGAGTCTTATATGCCATAGTTGACTCTCAACGCTTTTGGCCATCAAACATCTATCTGCTGTGTTAGCATCTTCCAACAAATAGAAACCATACATATTGTCTTCCCTAATACCTTCAAATATAGTACTACCAGTTGAACTATCAATTATAGTACATTTGTCTTTTACAAAGTTAATACCATAATCGTGATCAGCTAAATGGCTTATGCGGAGCAGATTATGTTTTAAGTCAGTAACTAGACAAACATCTTTAATCACTGGATAAGGAGTCTTACCAATGTCACCAATACCGATTATGTACCCTCTTAAATTATTACCGAAGGAAACGTATCCTTCTTTATTCCTTTTCGACAGTGTTGCGAATAATGAAGCATCACCGGTCATGTGCCGTGAGCAACCGCTGTCGAGGATCCATTTGCTCCTAGAATGTGAAGGGCGTCCCACCTACAAAATAATTTATAGATGAAACTTTTGGTACCCATTTCTTGTAGGGTCCTGACTGGTTAGTTTTCGGCATCCATGCATAAACGTTTAAATTTACTAACTTTCTGATTCTACATGAAGAAGATATATGACCAATGAGGCCAGAATAATGACATTTAGCATGTTGAGTGTTGAAAGTAGTGTGAGGTGCATGATTGGTAGGTTTTGGTTTTCTAGTATAGAAGAATGCATGCCTATTAGTCTTCTTGGGCATAGTCTTGGTATGGTTTGGTCTGACAGTGTTGGACGTGTTCCGATGATTCGGTAATTGACACGTATTAGAATATGAAGCAGCAACTTCAGGCCATTTTCCTACACTAATTTCCAACTTTTTGGAAGTGTCATATAATCTAGTATAGTCAGATGTGAGTGATTCTAATCTGACCTGTGCATATTGGAGACTCTTTCTCTCCTTAGATAGGTCTTCTTGTAACTGGATAATAGTTTGGTCTTTTTTTCGGATAGCTTAACAGTCTCGTGTAACAACAATTTAATAGAAAAAAGCTCACCAGACTCAGTTGAAGAGTCATTATTTCTAACATGATCTAATTGGTCGGTAAGCCTTCCTATTTTACCTTTGTACTCATTGAGTACCTTCTTAGAGGTTTCTGTTTTGCTACGCAGTTTCCTGTAATCATCTAACAGTTCACTGAAAGCCTCTCCTAGTTGCTCAAAGGTGAAATCATCATAAGGATCAAATAGAGGATTAGTAATTACCTGATCACAAGCCATCAAGCATACATTTGCAGCGTCATCTGATTGTTCATCTTCTGAGTCGCTGGCTTCACTTTCATGCCATATGCTTGTGTTGGCGTACTTTCTTGATGTAGATTTCTTCAGGTAGCCTTTGTCATATTTGCTGCTTTTCTTTGATGATGATGCTGAGGGACAATCTTTCTGCATGTGTCTTTTCTTCTTGCATCCGTAGCAAACAGGATCTTCTTCGTTGTTGTTGTTGTCTTTGCTGTCTTTTGTTCTCTTGTTAAATCTTATGAACTTCTTGAATTTTCTTACCATAAGAGCTTGATCTTCAGAGTCGGAGTCGCTGTCATCAGAATCATCTTCGATGGTTCTTCTATGTTGAGCCTTGAGAGCGATCGTCTTCTCTGATTTCTCCTTTGGTGTAGCAACTTCAAAGTCTTGAAGTTCTAACTCGTGAGTAAGTAGATTACCCATGAGTGTTTCTAGAGACATTGTTGAGAGGTCGTTCCCTTCAATGATTGTTGTAGTCTTTGGAATCCAGTCCTTTGTAAGGGCTCGTAGAAGTTTACGAATCTTCTCATGGTTACTGTAATCCTTGCCTAGTGAAGACAAAGGATTTACAATATCCAAGAATCTTGTAAACATCTGAGTGACTGATTCACTTGGCTTTATTTTGAACGCCTCGTACTCCTGAGTAAGTCTGCTGATCTTTGACTTCTTGACTTGTGTTGTTCCTTCGTGGGTTACTTCGAGAAGTTTTCACACTTCGTTTGATGTTGTGCAAGTAGACACCCTATTGAATTTAGTTCTGTCTAAAGCACAAAATAAAGCGTTAATAGCACGTGCGTCAAGATTGGCCTTTTTCTTTTCTTTCTCTTTATATTTGTCATGGGGTTTTTCAACTAAAACACCATCAACATTAATACGATGTGGCTTTTTATAGCCATCAATAACTACAAACCATAAGTCAAAATCAAGAGATTACAGAAAGAAACTCATACGTATTTTCTAATAAGTGTAGTTTGTGCCGTCAAACAGTGGAGGTCTGTTTGTGGCTTGGCCTTCACTTGTAAATTTCATAGTTGCCATGTGTAATGCTGTGATCTTTGTAAAAATTGAATATAACTGCAATTTTACCCTGCTTTACCTGTATAACCCGCTTTGATACCAATTGTATGAACGAAATCGTAAAGCAGAATACTCTAGAGGGGGGTGAATAGAGTAGGCAGCGGAATATTGCTAATAAAAAATCTTGTTAGCAGTTAGATCACAGATATAAAAATAATCACAAAGTAAATGACAGAAATTAAAAGTGATCAGAAGGCAAATACAAACACCGAGATTTATACTGGTTTTCCTCTTGTGAGGACTAGTCCAGTCGAAAGAACTCTAGCTTCCAGTTGAATCCACTATTGGAAAATACCGTAAGTTTTCATACGAAGTCCTTGCAACTTCTATAGACGCGAGCTTTGATACGAAGAACTCGACCAACTTCAATTGTGAAGAGTTGTATCTTCCATCAAGCCTCTAATTACAATCGCTCTGAAACTTCTAGACCGTACCATACTGGCAAATCAACTAGAGGATTGTAACTAGCTTGAGATTTGAAAATGAAAGCTTTTTAGAACTCTTTGGAAGAATGTAAGCTTAAGAAGAGAAGAGATTGAAAGTGAATTGGTGATTTGAAATGATCGAAATGCTTCTCTATTTATAGTTTTTCCAAAGACAGAACTCTGACAGAATTCGGACAGAATTTGGACAGAACTCTTTGTAACAAACCGCAACTGAAGGGTGACCAAGTTCAAAATCAAACGTTCACTAACGTTTATCTTGGCCGAACTCTGGTCGAGTTCTGCTAGGGTTCTGCCAGTTCATTTTTGAGAAAAATCAATTTGGCTTTTTGAAAAGTCCTTCAGAAGCTTTTTGTAAAAAGGATGTTTTTTTAAAAACATAGGTCATTTGTAAAAGGATAGCATGGTTTTGAAAAACATTTTTGGATAGCCTATTTGCCAGTACAACTCGGTGTACAATGTATTCCTAGACTCAATAAAATGAAAAATTATATTGTTTTGAAGGAAATACATTCTGAATGGCAAACGGCTTCAGTCTTGAACATAGTTGATATCCATCGTTGAGCAGTGTCCAAAACATCGTAGGTAAATATCAGAATTGACTTGCATTTATATCGAGACAGAGTTTGATCAATTATTAAAATCAGGTTTGACCATGACCAATGGGCTAACAGACAATATATATATTTTCTTTTTAGAAAGTACTAACAGTGCAGGTAAATGCCTAGTAGCCAATCAAGATAAAAGCTGGCTATGGCACATAAGGATAGGACATGCTAACATGGATACTATCTCAAGGCTATCAACTACGAAACTGGTAAAAAAAACTCCAAAAAATTTCCTTCAAGAGAGACATAATATGTTCAGATTATGAAAAGAACAAAGCAACTAGGTCATCATTTAAATCCATCAATATTATAAGCACTTCTAGACCCTTGCAATTAATTCATATAGATTTGTTTGGTCCTAATAGAGTCGCTAGTCTTGGCGATAAGCTCTACGCTTTTGTTATTATTGATAATTTCTCTCGATTTACATGGGCTTACTTTCTATCAAATAAAAGCGATGTCATTTATGAATTTCAAGTTTTTTTGTATATAAAAAAAGCTTCAAAATAAAAAGGCTTCATGATTACTCGAATCTGAAGTGATCATGGTGGCGAATTCAAAATACTGATTTCAAAAAGTTTCGTGGTGATAATGGATATTATTATGAATTTTCTTGTCCTAGAACTCCTTAACAAAATGGTGTTATAGAGCGGAAGAACAGAACTCTAAGCGATATGGCTAGCATGCTTAACAAGTATAATCTTCCAGAAAAAAAAACCCTATATTGAAGAAAACCCACTATCAATTATGGTTTGGAAAGATTCATAATATTTTATATTTTTAATAATTTGGATATCGATGCTTTATCCTGAACACCAAGGATAACTTGGGTAAGTTCGAGTTAAAGGAAGACGAATGGATATTCTTCGGTTATACAGCCAAGAGTAAGGAATTTAGGATTTTCAATAAGAGATCTATGATTGTTGAAGAATATATTAATGTTTCCTTTGATGAGATCAACAATCAAAAATCTAGCGACAGTAATAACGAAGATGTACAAAACCAGTCTAAGGCTCCTGAAGATACTGATACCGACAAGAACTATCTGGAGAGTCTGCCTAAGAAGATGAAATTTATGCCAGACTATCCAGATACACTTGTCATAGGTGATATATCCAAGGGAATAGGTATACGTTCTTCTACTAAAGACATAGCAGCTAATGTAGCTTTCATTTCTCAAGTAGAACCTAAATCAATAGCAGATTCTTTTCTTGATGAATTTTAGATTAATGCCATACAAGGGGGACTTAAACAATTTAAGAGAAACCAAGTTTGGGAACTTGTTCCTAAACCTATTGGTCAATCGATAATTGGTACCAAATGGGTGTTCAGAAATAAAATAAATGAGGATGGATATGTTCTATGCAACAAAGTACGTCTAGTAGCAGAAGGTTATAATCAAGAAGAAGGAATTGATTATGATGAGGCTTATGTTCATGTTGCTAAACTAGAATCTATTGCATATTTTGTGCATTCGCATATTTTCATAATTTTAAAAAAAATCAAATGGATGTTAAGAGTGTATTTTAAAATGGGTTTATAAAAGAAGAAGTTTTTGTGAAGCAACCCCTGGTTTTGAGAATTTTTAAAAACCTGATCACGTTTTCAAGTTAAGAAAAGCACTTTATGGACTCAAACAAGCACCACGTGCTTGTTATGAACGCCTAAGTACTTTCTACTTGGAAATAGTTTTTCGAAAGGAAGGATTGATACAACTTTGTTTATCAAAACTTCAGATGATGGTACTTTACTTATGTAAATATATGTTGATGACATAATATTTGGTTCTACTAGCGAAAAACTCTGTCTAGATTTTGCTAAGTGTAATGCAGAATGAGTTTGAGACGAGTATGATGGGAGAGCTCAACTACTTTCTAGGACTTCAGATCAAACAACACTCGCAGGGAACCTTCGTCAATCAAGCCAAGTACATAAATGACTTACTAAAGAAGTTTGTCTTTGACAATACGCCTATCGGCACGACAATGGCTATATCAACTCGATTTGACCTTGATGAAAGTGGAAAACAAGTCGACCAACGTAAGTATCGAGGTACGATTGGTAGTTTACTATATTTAACTAGTCATCCTGATATTATGTTTAGTGTTTGCATCTGTGCACGATATCAACCTAACTCTAAGGAATCACACTTATGTGCCGTTAAGCGTATCTTTCGATACCTTAAAGGAATTCTACTGTCG
>JANAVB010010977.1:0-47160 GCA_029216955.1 Iris pallida
CCCGTGCCACAAAAGGAGACTACCGCCACGCAGGCAGTCGTGTGGCCGTACGCACATACGCAACTAAGGCACAACAATAACGGTCACAGGGCACATAATGTGACATGTTTTTTTCGATCGTTGTATGATCATTTTACAACGTCGTCTTCGTAGGTACAATGTCAACCTAACCAAGTTTGTGTCCCTCAATTACTTTAATTTAATTTGCATCACGTGTGATGAAAATCGAGTTCCAAAATTAGAAAAAATTCGATATTTGGGCGTTAAAAATTGTCCCAATGTTCCTGTTTGCGGTCGATTTGCGAGCAGGATATCCCAAGTTTTGGGAAACCACTTGAATAAAGTTTTAGACAACCTATCCGAGATCAAAAGCCATTAATCTATTTTTATGATTCTTATACTCTGTTTAAAATTTGGTTAAAGTTGACCAAAAATATGTTTTTAAAACATAAAAATTCACCGATATCGGGTCCGTCCCGACAATCCGGGCGACTTGGTCGCTACCCGTGAGCATCAAATGGTGAGTATGGATGTTGTATGTGTGGGCTTTGACGGAACTCGAATTGGTTGCGTGTGCGCGATGAATTTAATACGTGTGAGGACCCTACTTTTTGGTAATGTTTTTTAATTTTTTTATGGTACTTCTAATTTTTCGGTTATATTGTATATTTAATTAGGATTTTATATGTACTTTTCTGTGTCTTTGATTTTTGGAGCACAAGACATTTCTATCTCTCGAAACGTCCTTCATAAGTTTTGTAGTAGACATGATGACCTTCAATTTGATATATCATGTCCCATCCAAACTTGTCTCCTTGCATTCTTTTGACTTCGTGCAACTTTGGGTCAAATTTAGGCAATTAGATTATTTACCATAATTTCAGACCTAACTTCCCACGTGAGTTCGAAACTCGACATAGATCAAAACCATTTGACCCAATATATAGTTTTGATCCATTTTAAGCCTACGACGCACATGCTAAGGATGTGCCACTCAATCTCGAGTTTCTATGTGCTATTTAATTACGAATGACACAAGCGACTCATTAGTTGACTTTTCGAGTTCGACTTGACTAGAAAATATATTTGGACCCTAACCTAGCCAACCCCACTTATAGAGACATGATAGGTTGCCATGGCTTAGTATAATTATTTTGATATTTATTTTGGGATGTTATACATCCAAATAGATTTACAAACAATTTTGTATACATATGCTTATATTTATAGTATCCTAATATTTTATATAGATATGGCCTTAGTCATGGTTAAGTTCTAAGATGCATATCAGCCATAAATTTTGGCACGGATAGTGTAGTGGTGTTCTTTGACTAGTGTATTAGCCAGGGTAAGGAAGGCTTAGCCACATCGGTGTTCTAACTAGGAAAAACCAGTCAAAGTTACGATTTAACCCCTATAGGACGATTTAATTATTTATTAATTAGGTTATTGAATTTTTAAGAGACTCGATTGTGCTAAAATAATCGAACTGGACTCGAACACGAGTCGACTAAGCTCAACCCAAGTGAACCTAAAGAATTCTTATAGTTTAAAGCAACTTATTTTAATTTAAACAATAGAATAATATCACATAAAATCTGAATATATAATAAGATAGTTCGAAAATGCAATCTTTCCAAATAAGGAAACCATATATACAATCTTCTATGTATACTAATTAAATCTATAAAAAAAATTCTAATTTAAATATTTAGATTCAAACCCCAGATGTTGTCTATTTTCTATTAAATCCTAGACACTAAATCAAATTTTATATACGAAATCTCAACCAATCAATCAAAAAGATTGAATAATACAATAATTCTTAATTAGGAAACCCTCCATGCAAATCTTCTTTGTATTTTAATTAAATATAAATTTAATATTTAAAACTTACATACTTCTTATCTAATAGCAACACATAGATTCTAAATTAAGCCTCCTTCAATAATGACCATTGATTATAATATTTAAAACAAATTATATTCAAAATTTAGCCTTCCTACTACTATCCAGATTATCTTATTCTAACATGTCCAATCTAATCATACTTAAATTAAATAATACATATCTATCTTAATTATATATATATATATATATATATATATATATATATATATATATATATATGAGTATCTCATATATATATATGAGATACTCATATAAAAAAATATATATATATATATGAGTATCTCAAAATTCTTATATTAAAAATCATGCATACTTTCTCTTTTTCGTCCAAAAATATTCTCCAAATTCGCTAGAAAAGTCAGCTACTTTTTTATCCGACAAAGCAACTTAGAAGGACCGTATCTCCTAGCTCGGGACTTGAAACGCGTCCCAGTTTTTTTTGTTGGAAGCATATCAAGGTATGCTTTTCAAAAATATATTTTAACAGACAAAATTCATTCTATAGATTTCTGTAAAACTGTTTGAGTATTAGATTTCCAAAAAACAAACATGTTTCGATATTTTTGCGATTTCTGGAGATTCCGGGCACGAAAATGCGATCAGTTTAATTTTTTGGAAAGCTGATACGAAGATCTATACCATATCCTAACTAAATAAATCTAATAGGTATAATATTAATTATAATTAGATAATATATTATTTTTAGCATCCGGAGATGTTTGTTTGGACCTTAGTTCCTCGGCAGCCGTTGTTACACCTACTTTTTTGTCTGATCTTCATCACCATAGTGCTCACGACCTAGGCAAGTACACATTGCCAAACTTTACAATACGTACATGCTTTTCTATTTCCATTCCTTCTTGCTTGGTTACATATTCCTCTTATTTTATGTCTAGTGATAGTATTGATATGCCTGTGCCATGTTTTCCCTGACCTGTTTGACCTGTACTTGACTTGGACATGACTAGATAGGCTTGACATCCTAGTACATTAGGATAGAATGTTTTATTAGCCGCGACTATCCTCTATTGTTAGTGCCTCCCTGGACTACGATAAAGAACCTATTATAGGACTGTTAGTGCCTCCCCGGGCTACAATTTTAGCCATGATTAATATTATATTCTCATGTCATGTCAACACCTGTAGAGTTTCCTTATGTGTCATCCTTTTCTCTACTTGTTATTCCTATTTTTCTTGCATGTTATTTACTGTACAATATGTATATATATTATGTGTCTTGCTAGTCCTTTGAGGACCTTATGATCTCTCCAGGTTTTAACCAAGTTGGTAGAATCGATGGATGGTTATGCTTTGAATCTGTAGGATTCAGGAATCCTTGGTGCATGGTTTCATTTTATTTTTCTCTCGTACTGCATATTCTTATCTTGATATATTCTGCTTATTAGCCTAGTTTAATAGAATAATATTTTCTTTTGAGTCTATTCGGACATGTATGCTAGTAGGCTGCAGACCACGAACCATATTATTTATTCTTGATATTTCATTATTTATTGTGGATTGAGATTAGTTTTGACTTGCCATTATTAGACCTAATGCCATATTCCATACAGCTTATACGTATTCGAGCTGTGCTGGAGTCCTCTCGATGCGTAGCTGGCATGTATAGGTATCCTAGTCCTATACGTATTTTGGGACTGGGGTGTTACATATTTTTGTGGTGGGCCATGCAGGTCGAGTTAGCCGTTTCGGTTACGTTACTGTACCGAATGGGCCTGTGAACATGACTAAACCCTTAGGAATCTCAATCCACAACTGTCCTGACAATTCTTTTGGAAATTTCTCTACCGCCCTTGAACTTCGTATTTGCCCTCGATTACTTTTCCTTTGCTTTCTCGTATCATTGCTTCTCGTCCGTTCCTATTTTGGAGTGACGAATAATCGTGCTATATAAAATTTATCAGAAATTCTTAAGTTATAGTGTAAGTTAGTCTGCTTATTATATTGTAATTGTTTGATAGATAATGGGGATTAGAGATGACATATGCCATAGGACATCATGTGTTTAATAATATAGTATGACCAAAGGTGGGTAGACGTCCTCATTATAGGCATACATATATGATCATACTGGGTTACGCCCTTATGGTGGCCATTTGATCAAGAATAAAGTGGTAGTTTTAGAGTAGAGATCGACCCTCTAAGAGATGAATCTAGACATAGACTAACACAACCCATTTATTATTATACCATCAGTTATGAAGTTAGGATTAAACGGATTGGTAGGTACCACTTAGCTTGGTTAGGTAAAAAGGAGACTCATATGATTGTAATAATAGTATGGTTAGGAGGGACAAGTCTTCAATGTGATCTTTGCAAGACCGCCAGTACCAAGAAAAGCCACTAGAAATAAATATCTATAGTTTTACGATATAGATTTTGTAAATCAAAATTTATTTAGGCTTGATTATTACTTGATTTATTAGGAAACACTGTAGTGACCTAGCATATCCCTTAAACTATTTCTAGTTACCGTAGCACGGTTCTTTTTTAGTGAGTCCTTTTTAATTTTGAGGACAAAATTCTTTTAAGGTGGGTAGATTGTGAGGACCATAATTTTTGGCAATTATTTTTTATTTTATTTTATGGTATTTCTAATTATTAGGTTATATTGTATATATAATTAGGATTTTATATGTACTTTTCTGTGTCTTTGATTTTTGGAGCACAAGACATGCCCATCTCTCGAAACGTCCTTCATAAGTTTTGTAGTTGATAGGATGACCTTCAATTTGATATATCATATCCCATCCAAATTTGTCTCCTAGCATTCTTTTGACTTCATGCAACTTTGGGTCAAATTTAGGCAATTAGATTATTTACCATAATTTCAGACCTAACTTCCCACGTTAGTTCAGAACTCGACGTAGATCAAAACCATTTGACCCAATATATGGTTTTGATCCATTTTGAGCCTACGACGCACATGCTAAGGGTGTGCCACTCAATCGAGTTTCTATGTGTTATTTAATTACGAATGGCACAAGCGACTCATTAGTTGACTTTTCGAGTTCGACTTGACTAGAAAATATATTTGGACCCTAACCTAGCCAACCCCACTTATAGAGCCATGATAGGTTGCCATGGCTTAGTATAATTATTTTGATATTTATTTTGGGATGCTATACATCCAAATAGATTTACATACAATTTTGTATATATATGATTATATTTATAGTATCCTAATATTTTATATAGATATGACCTTAGTCATGGTTAAGTTCTAAGATACATATCGGCTATAAATTTTGGCACGGATAGTGTAGTGGTGTTCTTTGACTAGTGTATTAGCCACGATAAGACTTAGCCACATCGGTGTTCTAACTAGAAAAACCAGTCAAAGTTATGATTTAACCCCTATAGGACGATTTAATTATTTATTAATTAGGTTATTGACTTTTTAAGAGACTCAATTGCGCTAAAATAATCGAACTGGACCCGAACCCAATCATGAGTCGACTAAGCTCAACCCAAGTGAACCTAAAGAATCCTTATAGTTTAAAGTAACTTATTTTAATTTAAACAATTAAATAATACCACATAAAATCTGAATATATAATTAGATAGTTCGAAAATGCAATCTTTCCAAATAAGGAAACCATATATACAATCTTCTATGTATACTAATTAAATCTAAAAATAAATTCTAATTTAAATATTTAGATTCGAACCCCAGATGTTGTCTATTTTCCATTAAATCCTAGACACTAAATTAAATTTTATATACGGAATCTCAACCAATCAATCAAAAATATTGAATAATATAATAATTCTTAATTAGGAAACCCTCCATGCAAATCTTTTTTGTATTCTAATTAAATCTAAATTTAATATTTAAAACTTATATGCTTCTTATCTAATAGCAGCACATAGATTCTAAATTAAGCCTCCTTCAATAATGACACATTGATTATAATATTTAAACAAATTATATTCCAAATTTAGTCTTATTGGTAATCCTACTACTATCCAGATTATCTTATTCTAACATGTCCAATCTAATCATACTTAAATTAAATAATACATATCTATCTTAATTATATATATAAATATATGAGTATCTCATAATTCATATATTAAAAATCATGCACACCTTCTCTTTTTCGTCAAAAAATATTCTCCAAATTTGCTAGAAAAGTCCGCCACGTTTTTACCCGACAAAACAACTTAGAAGGGCCATATCTCCTAGCTCGGGACTCGAAACGCGTCCCAGTTTTTTTTGTTGGAAGCGTATCGAGGTAATCTTTTCATGAACATATTTTAATAGACAAAATTCATTCTATAGATTTATGTAAAACTGTTTGAGTATCAGATTTCTGAAAAACAAACATGTTTCGATATTTTTGCGATTTTTGGAGATTTCGGACACGAAAATGCGATCCGTTTAGTTTTATGGAAAGCTGATACAAAGATCTATACCATATACTAATTAAATAAATCTAATAGGTACAGTATTAGTTATAATTAGGTAATAGACTATTTTTTGCATCCGGAGACGTTTGTTTAGACCTTAGTTCCTCGACAGCCTTTGTTTCACCTACTTTCCTGTCTGTTCTTCGTCACCACAGTGCTCACGACCCAGGCAAGTACACCTTGCCAACCTTTATAGTAATTACATGCTTTTCTATTTTCATTCCTTCTTGCTTGGTTACATATTCCTCTTGTTTCATGTTATGGTTACTTTCTAGTTTCACGTGCACGTAGATTTTTACTTTTCTTTCTATACTACTTGTTTTATCTTTCCTTTCTTGTTTATGTCTCATGAAAGTATTGATATACCTGTGCTATGTTTTTTCTGACCTATTTGACTTGTACTTGACATGGACATGACTAGATAGGCTTGACTTCCTAGTACCTTAGGAGAGAATATTTTATTAGCCGTGGCTATCCTCTATTGTTAGTGCCTTCCCGGGCTACGATAGAGCGGTTTTAGCCACGATTAATATTATATTCTCATGACATGTCACCACCTGTAGAGTTTCCTTACGTGTCATTATTTCCTCTACTTGTTATTCCTTTTTTTGTATGTTATTAACTGTACAGTATGCATTTATATTATGTGTCTTGCTAGTCCTCTGAGGACCTGCTGACCTTTCCAGGTTATAGCCAAGTTGGTAGAATCGATGGATGGTTATGCTTTGAATCTGTAGGATTCAGGTATCCTTGGTGCATGGTTTCATTTTATTATTCTCTCGTACTGCATATTCTTATCTTGATATATTCTGCTTATTAGCCTAGTTTAATAGACTGATGTTTTCTTTTGAGTCTATTCTGACATGTATGCTAGTGGGCTGCAGACTACGAACCATATTATTCATTCTTGATATTTTATTATTTAGTATGGATTGAGATTAGTTTTGACTTGCCATATTAGACCTAATGCCATAGTCCATACAGCTTATACATATTCGAGCTGGGTTGGAGTAATCTCGATGCGTAGCCGACATATATATATGTATCCTAGTCCTATACGTATTTTGGGACTGGGGCGTTACAATATATATCCGTCAAAAATTACCGTATCGATCTCTTTGCAAAAACTTTAATTATTTTGTGCACGTTCGTCATCTCGATATAAAACTTGCGCCAATAGGACCGTGTCATTTTTTTGGTCATATGAGCCAAGTCTGGTCCGATTCGGAGAAGATCGACCGAAACGCTATTTTGGCAGGCCTGCGATCCAACTCAACGGGCGATTTCGTGCACGGCTCATCCGAATCCAAATATGGACATAAAGTTGAGTTTGTATCGAAAAAATAGACTCATAGATATATAATTTATTGACTCTAGAGACCATACATTCTGGCATATTTTTGGTGCAAAATGGGTCCAACGGCAAACAATGTTGTGGCCCAAAATTATAGTTTTTCCCCCTGTGTTCAGAATTGGACTTTTGGGTAGATATTTCTTTTATACCAAACACATTGGTGATGTCTAATTCAGCATCCAGAGACTGTTGTACGAGTTTGACTTTTGTGGCTGACTGATTGGTTGAATATTGTAGGTTTTGCATGCTACCCCTAAGCTAACTAGACTATTCGAACGCAATGATATTATCAGTTTTACCAGCAAAGGACCCCAGACAAGTACATATACTAATTGCTTTTAATTTCTAATAATTTTTCCATTAATATTATACATATGCTCTTCCTGCATTGATGACATACTGGTTACATGGGTTAGTAACATGGATCCCTACATATTATATTTCTTATTTACCATCCTCATGATTGTCGTGTCCGTGACTTGTTCGTATCCATGAGTACTAGTCGGGCAGTAAAATATCTTAGTAGATGTGTGAACTATCCTTTCTATCCCTATTGTCTTTCGTGGAGAATGGCAGCCGCACATGACACGTATGGGGTACCAGATTTACCCCTTACCCATTTATATGTCGAACACGATATTTCAACACACATAGATAGATATTGTTTTTATTTGTTCATCATGTTTTCCTTCATCACATGCTAGGTCACCATGTTTCCTTCTAATTGCTATATTTTCTTATAGAGTTGCCTGTTCATTTTCCTATTATACCATGACGCCTGTTACTTTCTAGTTTTAATTTTCATATGCTATTTTCATGTCTTGCAAATTCTATCATGTCTTGAATTGCTTGTCATATGTGTGCTTGTTCCATTCCTGACTAGAAACCAATATTTTTTTAGATAATTGCCTTCTACATTATGCTTTGGACCATTGGGGAAGACATGGGTATGTTGGAAGGCCAACCTAGAAGACTAGTTATATAGATTAGTTGTTTCATTTTATTTTGTAAGACTTGTAAATTCTTCAAATGTAAATCTTGTAAATGTTGTAATTAATGTAGGAATGTGAATGAGCAATAAAGTTATATTTTATGTGATTTTGAGCATTGAGACATGGACGGAGCCACACATAAGAGATTGGAGCAGCTGCCCCTACGAGATTTTGAGTTTTTTTCAGAATTTTTTTTTTAAAAAGCAACTCATATACTCTTGCATGCCCCTACGGTCCCACCACAGTACCACACCCAAAAAAAAGGAGCAGCCATATTGACATAGCAGACCAAGTCCCCAACTCTCAAGGCTCAAGAGTCCAAGACTCCTAACCCGTTAACCTAACTTCTTCCGTTCTTCCTCTCCAAAAAAAAAAAAATTGCGACACGCCGACGCCGTGGGGCAAAGGACGCCGGAGTCGGAGCGTGGCCGACGTGCGACGTCGATCAGGTTAG
Source organism: Iris pallida (assembly GCA_029216955.1). Lineage (NCBI taxonomy): Eukaryota > Viridiplantae > Streptophyta > Magnoliopsida > Asparagales > Iridaceae > Iris > Iris pallida. The sequence continues at coordinate 9,143 of JANAVB010010977.1, forward strand.
TTTCTCCACCCCCCTTCCCTTCATATCCTCTCTAATTTGGGAATTGAATCAAAACTCATCAAAATCAAGGGTTTAATTATCTATCTTGCTTTATTGGGAGATTTTAGATTTTATAAATAGATTATTTGTGTATTGTGTTTACATTCGACAAGGGACCATGGTTGAAAACTTGAAATTCATCACTAGATTTAGGGTTTAGCCGTTTAGGTATATGAAACTTGATTTTGAACTTTTTTATTTTCATTATTAGGTATGGCACTTGATAAATTCGTTGTGAAACTAAAAAGATTCGAGCCGCCTCCTTCTCTTGCTCAAGAAAGTAAGGATTGCAGTGATGAAAATGAAAGACCACATTCATCTAGACATAGGCGTATTGAAATTAATTCAGAAACTCTTCCGTCGGATCCGGCTTCTCGACAACAAATTTCAGAATATCATCCTAATCAGCGTGAGGAAATTCGTAGAGCCTATTTGCAAAGAGGTCCATGCCAGCCTCGTGGTCATAAATTTCCACAAAGAGAGATCGGAAAGGTAAAACGTCGATTCAATCCAGATTGGTTTGATGAGTTTGGTGGATGGTTAGAGTATAGCATTGAAATAGATGCTGCCTTTTGCTTATGTTGTTATCTCATGAGAGTTGATGTTGGAGATTCGAAAAAAGGAACTGATTCTTTCATAATAGGGGGCTTCACTAATTGGAAGAAAAAGGAGAGGTTAGGCACTCATGCCAAATACAGTGAACACAAACTTGCTTAGAGCAAGTGTGTAGGTTTGATGAACCAAAATCAACATATTGAAGCATCTTTATTCAAGCAGTCGAAACAAAAAAGAAAGGATTATCGGACTCGTTTAACAACATCAGTTGATTGTGTTAGATATTTGTTACGTCAGGGATTAGCATTCCGTGGTCATGATGAATCTGATAAGTCATCAAATCGAGGAAATTTTCTTGAACTTCTCGAATTTCTTGCTGATCACAATGAAGATATTAATACAGTTGTGTTGAAGAATTCTCCTAAAAATTTTACAGTGACATCTCATGATATCCAAAAAGATATTGTTAGTGCCGCTGCAGCTGAAACTACCAAGGCATTGATTGAGGACATTGGGGATGATTTCTTTTCTATTATGGTTGATGAGTCTCGGGATGTGTCCATTAAAGAGCAGATGGCGGTTTTACTCCGTTATGTGAATAAAAAAGGGCTAATTATTGAATGCTTTCTTGGCATTGTCCATGTTTCTTACACGACTTCCTCATCTCTAAAAAAGGCGATTGATTCATTGTTCTTGAAACATGGATTAAGCTTGTCAAAGTTACGTGGACAGGGGTACGATGGTGCTAGCAATATGAGGGGAGAATTTAATGGTCTCAAAACTGTCATCTTGAATGAAAATCCATATGCTTTCTATGTTCATTGCTTTGCCCATCAACTACAATTAGCCCTTGTAGCGGTTGCAAAAAATCACAATCAAATTGCTCTTCTTTTTAATACTATCAATAATTTGGTGAATGTTGTTGGAGGTTCTTGCAAGCGTCGAGATACTTTGAGAGAAGCACAAAGTAGCAAGGTCATAGAAGCACTAAGAACTGGTGAAATCTCTAGTGGGCGTGGTTTGAATCAAGAATGTAGTCTTCAAAGGGCAGGCGAAACTCGATGGGGTTCACATTATGGTACCTTGATATCCTTGGTTGTTATGTTCTCCTCTGTAATTGATGTGCTTGAGATTGTTTCACAGGATGGTACTAGTTCAGAGCAAAAGGATGAGGCATGTGCTTTGTTAGATGGAATTCAAACTTTTGAATTTGTGTTTAATTTGCACTTAATGAAAAGTGTAATAGGAATTACAAGTGAGTTGTCGCAGTCATTACAAAGAAAAGACCAAGACATTGTAAATACGATGTCCTTGGTTAATTTATCCAAACAAAGGCTACAAATGATGAGGGATGCTGGATGGGAAAAGTTATTAGTTGAAGCTTCTTCCTTTTGTGAAAAGAATCATATTGTGGTTCCAAATATGGATGATATATATGTAGTGCGAGGGCGGTCACGACGGAATGCTCAACAAAACACTAATCTACTTCATTACCGTGTTGGCTTATTTTATACGGTGATAGACTCGCAACTTCTAGAGCTCAATGATCGGTTCAATGAGGTAAACACAAAGCTACTTATTTGTATGGCATCTTTAGATCCAAGTGATTCTTTCTCTGCATTTGACAAGGATAAGTTGATTCATCTTGCTAAATTTTATCCTTTAGAATTTTCTGAATGTTGGATTATGGCACTTGATAATCAATTGGAGACTTATATACTTGATGTGCGAAGTAGTGATGAATTTTCGGAAGTTAAGGGAATCAGCGGCCTTGTAGCGAAACAAGTTCAAACAAAAAAGAATGTTGCATATCCATTGGTGTACTTGCTTATGAAATTAGTTTTGCTACTACCTGTAGCAACGGCATCGGTTGAAAGAGCGTTTTCAGCAATGAAGATTGTAAAAAATCGACTGAGGAACCGGATGGGCGATCAATGGATGAATGACTGCTTGGTTACATATATTGAGAAAGATGTGTTCACTGCTCTCGACAATGAAAAGATCCTTCAACGCTACCAAAACATGAGACCGCGCAAAGAGGAGTTGGATGGGTTGTGACATTTGGTAGTATTTTGCAGTATCAGTATTCTGCAATATCAATAAGAATTTTGTAGCAGCCTGTTGTCAGTATGGCAGCATTATCTTCAGTTTTGGCAGCGGCATCCCTTGTTAGTATCAGTCTGAAAAATGTTGTCAGTATGGAAGAATTTTGTAGCATCTTGTTGGCAGCATTACTTTCAGTTTTGAGTTGTCATTAATTTTCTTTTCTGAATGATGTTATTGTATTGAGTATTACTTTTAGTATCAGCCTTTGCCAATATCAGTTTGAGCATTACTTTCCGTGGTCAATTGGTTGCTCTGCTGTTGTTCTATGTAATATATTTTCACTTGTGTTGTGTGCTTTGTGGGAGATTAGGGATGGTTCTCGACTTATGTTGTGTGCTTTGTGGGAGGTGAGGGTAATGTTCTTGTTAAATCTGCCTTCTCCAAGTTGGGAACACTTGCATGGCAGGCCACAACCAACTCCTAGTACAATTTAATTTGTGTTGTACTTGTGTGCTTTGTGGGAGATTAGGGATGGTTCTCCACTTTTAACTCAGGTTCTTCCCATTTAGTGTGTTTGTCTGTGGGTCCTTTTTTATTTCTCTTGTTTCAGTCATTTAGTTTTTGTGTTTTTGTTCAATTCTTACTGTTTATTGGATCAGACATGCTACATAGATAATGTTGCAAGATTACTGTGAAATTGTTAATAGGAAATTGGTTGTGGCAAAGGTGAGATGCTGTTGTGCTCAACTATTCCAATTATCATTTGCTATCTCAGTGATACTTTTGATTTGTTTTTGGATACTATTGGAGGAGTATTTAATTTTATGCTCTATTTTTTAATCACATGCAGGTTTTTCGATGCATTCTGCTAAAGATAACAATGGAGGATTTTTTTTGAAAGGGTCCAGATTTGCAGTATTGGAGGAGTGTTACGAATGCAGGCAAGATTATAATTTTAATACAATTTATTTTCACTTTTACTAATTATATGTCAATTAATTTTTGGAAAAAAATAGTTCAATGTGCATTTGCATATACTATATCGTTAGAAGGGACTATTCATAAATAGACATTTTATTTCATTCAATTCATATAAAATTTTGAAGAATTTTATTTGTCCCCACGGAGTCGAATGGCTAGCTCCGCCCCTGCATTGAGACCTAGACAACGTACTACCCGACACTAGGGCATAGGTTAGACTTGCGCACACACTCGTATCCGAAAAGCAGGTGCGGATCGTAATACTTGGTTTTGTTTTGTACATCCTTATTGTCACTGTCGCTAGATCTATGACTATTGATCTCATCAAAAGTAACGTTAATCGATTCTTCAAAAATCATGGACCTTTTATTAAAAATCCTATATCCTTTACTCTTGGCAGCATACCCGAGAAATATTCCTTCGTCTGCCCTAGAGTCGAACTTACGCAAGTTATCCTTGGTGTTCAGGATAAAACAACGACAACCGAAAACCTTGAAATATAAAATATGTAGAATCCTTCCAAACCACAATTCATAAGGGGTTTTCTTCGAGATAGGTTAAATTAATACCCTATTTAAAATATGACAGGCTGTACTAATAGCTTCTACGCAAAAATATTATGGAAGATTATGCGGGTTCTGCATGACTCTAGCCATTTCGCTTAGAGTTCGATTCTTTTGCTCTACAACATTATTTTGTTGAGGAGTTCTAGGACAGAAAACTCGTGGTAGTATCCATTATCATCACAAAACTTTTTAAAATTGGCATTTACGAATTCACAACCATGATCACTTCAGATTTGAGTAATCATGAAGCCTTTTTTGTTTTCTACCTTTTTATAAAATATTTGAAAATCAAAACTGGCATCACTTTTATTTGATAAAAAGAAGATCCATGTATAACGAGAGAAATTATCTACTATAACAAAAGTGTAGAGTATACCACCAAGACTGACGACTCTAATAGGACCAAATAAATCTATGTTAATTAATTGCAAAGGTCTAGACGTACTTACAGCGTTGATGGATTTAAATGATGACCTAGTTGCTTTGTTCTTTTCACAGTCAGCACATACTATATCTCTCTTGAATGTAATTTTTAGTAGTCCTTTACCATATTTTTGGTGCATAGTCATAAGATAGTGTCCATATTTGTATGTCCTAGTCTCATGTGCCATAGCCAGCTTTTATCCAGATTGGCTACTAGACACTTTCCTGTATTGTTAGTACTCTCTAAAAAGAAAACATAAATGTTGTCTTCCCTAATCCCTTTATATACGGGATTACCAGATAACATTTCATAGATAGAACATTTATCTTTGACAAAGTTGATACCATAACCATTATCTGCCAGGTGACTTATGCTCAATAGGTTATATTTCAACTCCATGACTAGATAGACATTATTTATTTTTGGGTAAGGAGACATAACAATAGTGCCGTTACCAATAATATTACCTCTCAGATTATTGTCGAAGGAAATATATCATTCTTTCTTTATCGATATCATAGCGAATAAAGATGCATCACCCGTCATGTGCCACGAACATCTGCTATTGAGTATCCACTTGCTTTTAGTATGAGAGTGTTGAGGGTCCACCTATAAAACGAGCAGATGAATCCTTTGGTACCCATTTCTTCAAGGGTCCATTTTGATTAGTCTTAGGAATCCAAGCAAGTAAATTAGTGTCAATAAGCTTTCTACCTCTAAAATTTTATGATATAAGCCCGTGTGTGCCACAATATGTGTATGTGAGTATTGAAAATGTGCTTTTTGTTTCTGTGTTGGCATTCTTGTGTGTCTTTCATGAAAACCTGTAAGTGAAAAAGCATGATTGTGATAACCTTATTGCTTAGGTGCTTTCTTTGGTTTAGTCCTTTGTGATGTATTCTTTGTATTAGGACTAAACTTAGGTCGTGTAATAGGAATGACCTATTTGCCTAACTTGACCTTTAACTTCTTAGAGATCGCACAAGACTCCTCATATTTGGTAGTCATATCTATAAGTCTTTGCTTAGTGACTAAGTGCCTTCTCTTCTCTATGTCGTAAAGCTCTTGCACTTTGACATAGTCTCTTTCTTTCTTTTCAATGGTGAGGATAGCCTCATGATAGTCTACTTTAAGCTTGGCTATCTCTTCTGTATTACCGATAGTAGACGTCTATTTAATATCTTTAATAAGACCAGACAATCTCACTATTTCAGTTGTGTGTTCCTTAATATCCTTTCGAGATTTGTAATGCCCGTGGTTCGTATTACGTATTTTGGAATACGTGTACGTATCTTGACTCGTATTGCATGTCTCCTGGCTTGGTTCGGCTTGTTTGGGTTGGCTTGGTTTGCTTATTGGTTCATCATGAACCAAGGGGAGAACCCTTACCTACCACCACCATCATCATTTATTATCCCATTCCCTCATTCTCTTTCTTCATTTACTTCTTCATCTCCACCATTACTTTTTTACTTACTAGGGGAAAGAGAGAGAGATAGAGCTCTTAGGCAAGTACAGCTTGCTTCATGGAGGAACCCAAGATTTATTGTTCTATTTTCTTCTCCATGAGATTCTAACATATTTTAGTACTTAGCATTTTTAATTTCTATGGCTAAATTCATGTCAATTTAAGTTTATTTTATTTTCGAATTTCTTGGGTTTTGATCTACTTAATATTTTTATTTCCAAGTTTTGATGGTTCCATGTTGTAGAGAATTTCATTTTGCCCTATTTTGACCTATGGAAGTTCGGATTTGGACTATGGATGAAAGATTTATGGAGCTTGGGAGCCATGGCTTGAATGGTTCTTCTCCTCGGAAGGATGGAGAAGAAGAACAGTTCATAGCCGCATGAACTTAGCCGCATAACCTTTATGCGGCGAGTTTTCTTCCTGACCGCATAAGCCTTGCTGCATGACTTGGCCGCAAGACCTATGTCGCAGGAACTTTACTCCCAGCCGCATGAAGATTTGATCTAATAGCCGCAAGAGCTCGCTTGAGCAGAGTCGTATAAGACTTTTTTTTCCAGCCGCATAGACTTGTATCATTCTGAGCCGCATGAGATCCTCTATCTCAGTCGCATGGAGATACTCCTCCGCTGGCGCATGAAGTCATTTCCTGCAGCCGCATAAGACTTCATAACTCCCAGCCGCATAAAGCCTATTATCCTTAGCCGCATGAACTGGCCCCTTTTCGGCCGCATATACTGAATACCCCTAGCCGCATATGCTTGACTGTTCCGAGCCGCATAAGTTGTCTTGGTTCTTAGCCACATAGACAGGTTTCCTCCAGCCGCATATGCTTGATTGTCCTCCAGCCGCACATGCTTGATTGTCCTCCAGCCGTATATGCTTGATTGTCCCCCAGCCGCATAGACTTGCATCATTCCAAGCCGTATGAGATCCTCTATCTCAGCCGCATAAGACCTTGTCTTCTCCCATAGCCGCATGGACTTCTGAATTTTTGAGCCGCATAAGATCCAATTCTCCTAGCCGCATGGCTCCTTCCACAGTCTTGTCATTTTATTATTATTATTATTATATTAAAATGTCTCATTTATGCTTATGTCATGTAAGTTCTGATATGTTTTATAAACACGATAGTGGCCCATCATGGCGCACTCTTGACAAGTAAATCTGATATGATATACTGTTATGACAGCCAACCTGACATGACAAGTATGAATGACCTGGGCACCGTGGACGATTGTGTTTGTACAAATAAACCAGTATTGTCCTGCATTATGTCTAGGATAGGGATCCCTGAATACCACGGTCAGGGATACCTACTAAAATTGACTAAGGCTAATAACTAGAAATTTCAGTAGTCATGGGGAGATTTTCTAGCTACAGGCAATCCAGTTATCTGGGCGCACTAACGGACTTGTAGCCTACCGACGAGTAGGGCACAATTCCAGCACACAGTCTTGTGGTGCACTCTTCATAAATGAATATTCGACCTGGATAACTTGGATGGTCTGCAGGGCTTGTGGCTGTTGGAATAATCTCATTGCATTTGCTAGTAACTAGGCCTATGGTAACTCTAGTTAGTTAAAGTATCAAGCTGTACTTATTTCTTGGCCGTGATTGATTGGTGGAGTCTAGCACAGCTTAGTCTTGTCTTGATCCTGTACAAGATTGTGACATGACATGATTACTTATGCTTGCTTTAACAATAAACGATCAGGGGTCCAGTTCTATTCAGGCGAAGGGTTACAACCCCGGTCCTTGTTTGGTTTACGGGTTGTAACTTGGCTTCCAGAGCGGTTCTGTGTCCTATTTTTGTTTATTGTCTTATTACTTTATCAACCATAATTGAGGCGAGTTTTTATTCAGGTGAAGGATTGCAATCCTGATCCTTATTTGGTTTAAGGGTTGCAGTCTGGCTACCTGAATGGTTTCCTCGTGCTCAATTTATTATTGTTATCTTGGTTATTATCAGTATCTTTTAATTATCTTTACAATTCATGTCTTGTCAGATACACTTGTATTTATTTGGAGATTGTATACTGGATTTGTGGAGATGTTTATCTTAGACTTTCAGCTATCTCTTGTTCTTGTATTTATCATCTGTGGATTCTATGTTTTATCTATTCTATCGTATCGTACTTTCTTCCTTAGTTGTGATTGAGTTGTACTTATTTATGTCACCTCCATTCGGAGTGTATAAACTGTACAGGTACCTTATAACTGTTAGATGTATATGACCTAGGACAGCGTTCTACCGCCGACACTGCGGCGTAGGCTGGACGTAACCACTTCTCGTGCCCTTATACTGGCTGCGGGTCGTGACAGCATCCAACGTTCGAATGCAAGATTTCTGCTTCCGAACTCTGCCCGAACTTTGCCAAATTCGATCTAAAAAATACTATAAATAGAGAAAAACATTCCCATTTCCAAATCTTTCATTCCTTCCTTTCTCTATTCATTCTAAAGTATTTTATACGAGCTAAAGTTTTCAAATCAAGCCTATACCACCATTAGTCAAAGCCAATACAGTTTTTGTTCAATCTAGAATTTTGGTGTTGAAGAGTTGTATCGGAGGTTGCATTCAAAAAATGTTCCAGTTTTCAAAATCGTCCTCTGGAGTTGGTCGTGCACTCGATGCCAAGCACGATGTTGTAAGAGACTATAAGCTCTCAATTAGCTTGTGACATAGTGAATTTACATCGAATAAGAGTGCTCGAGACTAGAGTAGTCCTCTCAGAGGAATACCCGTATATATCATCGTGTCACTGAGTTTGATCTTCTTGATCCTTACTTTACTAAAATTTATTTACCATCATATTGCTCTTACTTGCTATAGTATATAAGTTCTGGATATTTTTTTAATTAGTAATATTTTTGCTGCACACACACTCTATTCACCCTCCCTCTAGAGGTGCTCAACAGTCCTACAATTGGTATTGGAGGAGGTTATACATATACGTAACCATCTAGAAAGTATATATATGACAACCATTAAATTGATATTCAATGCTGAAGGGCAATCTACAAATAGACCCCCACTATTTGATAGAACGAATTATATCTACTGGAAAAGATGATTTCTTTCTACAGTCACTGGACTTCAATCTTTGGTCGATAGTTATAGACGGCTACAAAAACCACCTAGAACGGTAATTGATGGTTTAGTAGTAGACAAGCCCTATGATAAATACACTGAGCATGAAATGACACATGCTTGTCTAGATGCACGAGCTATCAATGTACTGTTCTATGCTATCACGTATTAACCTGTATAACATTTAATAAAATTTGGAGACTTCTTAAGGTAACTCATGAAGGAACTTTCCAAGTGAAGGGATCCAAAATCAGTAGATTAATACAGGAATACGAGTCCTTCAAGTGAAACCTGTGAGTCAATTACACAGATGTTTACTTGTTTCCCTGATATTACTAATCCATTACAATCTCTTGGTAAGGATTACATCAATCATGAAAAGATCAGGAAGGTACTAAGGGCTCTAACAGAGAACTGGAACCCGAAGGCCACCACGATCATAGAAGAAAACGACCTCACCGTGATGACATTGGTGATACTGATAGGCAAGCTCATGAACCATGAGCTGGACTTACAAGATTTAAAGAAGCAACTCCTAAAGAAAATTCAATTGCCTTCAAAGCTCAAGCCAAAAGAGTCTCATACAATGATTCTAATGAAGAAGAGTCCGATGGTGATGAACATTCACTGTTGGTCAAAAACTTCATAAAGTTCTTAAAGTTTGAGAGATTAAACCAAAAGAAGAAGGACATTCATGAAAGCAACAAAGAAGAAACAATCTTCTTCAAATATAAGAAGTCAGGACATATAAAGATGGATAGTCCACTATCAAAGAAGGGTAGTCCATATGACCGATCAAAATTGAGCAGAAAAGCTACAACCGGTCGAAAGTATGCTAACACCAGCATCTGGCATGAAATTGAGGCCATTGAATCAGAGGAGGAGGACAGACCTAACAGTAGTGCAAATATCTATCTGATGGCATTCGATAAGGTATTTGAGAACCCTCTATATGATGATTTTATTTTCAATGAATTAGAAAATGCCTTTAGCAAACTACTTGAAGAGAACAAAAATGTGTTGGACAAGTATAAGCAATCTCGCAAAGATATTATGGTATATACAACCAAAGTAGCTAGATTGTCTAATCTTATTAAAGACATTAAAAATACATCTACTATCGGTAACATAGAAGAAACAGCCAAACTTAAATTGGACTAACATGAGGCTATCCTCACCATAAAGAAGAAAGAAAGAGACTATGTCAAAGTACAAGAACTTATAACATAGAGAAAAAATACTTAGTCACTGAGCAAAGACTCACAAACATGACTGCTAAATTTGAGGAGTCTTGTGCGATCTCTAAAAAGTTAGAGATCAAGTTAGGAAAACATGTCATTCCTGTTACACGACCTAAGGTTAGTCCTAATACCAAGCATACAGCACAAAAGACTAAACCAAAAAAAGCACATAAGCAACACATTTATCACAACCATGCTTTCACATACAGGTTTCCCAGAAAGACACACAAGAAATTTTTCAACACATAAACCAAGAACACAATTTTGAAAATCATATGCACATACTGTGGTACACACGGCACATATCACATTACTGTAGAGCGAGAAAAGCTTGTTGACACAAATTTATTTGCTTGGATTCCTAAGACTAATCATAATGGACCCTTGAAAAAATGGGTAACAAATGATTCATCTACTCATTTTGTAGGTGAACCCTCAACCCTGTCATGCTAAAAGCAAGTATATATTTGATAGTGGATGTTCACAGCACATGACAAGTGATGCATCTTTATTTGCTACGCTATCGATGAAAAGAGAAGGGTACGTTTTATTTGGAAATAATTTCGAGGTGATATTATAGGAATAGGTACTGTTGGTATGTCTTCCTACCCAGAAATAAAAGACGTTTGTCTATTCACTGAATCGAAACATAACCTTTTGAGCATAAGTCATTTGGCAGATAATGGTTATGACATCAATTTTGTGAAAGACAAATGTTTTATATATGAGATTTCTACTGGAAATCCCATATATTTAGGGACCAAAAAAGATAATATTTATGATTTCTTTCTAGAATGAGGCTAGGACATGCAAATATGGACACTATCTTAAGGCTATGAACTAAAAAGCTAGTAAAAGGACTCCCAAAAATTACCTTCAAGAGATATGATATGTTCAAACTATAAAAAGAATAAGATGACTATGTCATCCTTTAAATCTATCAACACTGTAAGCACTTCTAGATCTTTGCAGTTGATTCATATGGATTTGTTTGGTCCTAGTAGAGTTACTAGTCTTGGTGGTAAACTCTACGCTTTTATTATAGTTGATGATTTTTCTCATTATGCTTGGGTGTACTTTTTATCAAACAAAAGTGATACTATTTTTTGATTTCAAGTATTTTGCAAAAATGTACAAAACGAAAAAGGCTTTATGATTACTCTAATCCGAAGTGATCATGGTGGCGAGTTCAGAAATACTGATTTTGAAATATTTTGTGATGATAGTGGATATTACCACGAGTTTTTTGTCCTAAAACTCCTCAATAAAATGGTATTGTGAGCGGAATAATCGTACTCTAAGCGATATGGCTATAGTTATGTTAAATTAGCATAATGTTCCTAAATACTTTTGGACAGAAGCTGTTAGTACAACCTGTCATGGTTTGAATATGATATTAATTCGACCTATATCGAAGAAAATCCCTTATGAATTGTGGTTTGGAAGGGTTCCAAATATTTTTTATTTCGAAGTTTTTGGTTGTCACTGTTTTATCCTGAACACCAAGGATAACTTAGTAAGTTATACTTGAAGGCAGACGAAGGAATATTTTTCGGATATGCTGCCAAAATTAAGGGATACAAAATTTTCAATAAAAGATCTATGATTGTTGAGAATCTATTAATGTTGCTTTTGATGAGCTTAATAGTCAGAGATCTAGCGACAGTGATGACGAAGATGTATAAAACAAATCCAAAGCATCTAAAGATACTGCTACAAATGAAAGTTATCTGGATAGTCTACCGAAGAAAATAAAATTCATGCCAGACCATCCAGAGACACTGGTAATAGGTTATGTATCTAAAGGAGTAGGTACGCGTTCTTCTACTAGAGATATAGCAACAAGTATAGCTTTTATTTCTCAAGTAGAACCTAAGTAGTAGATACTTTTTCTGAAGAGTTTTAGATTGATGCCATGCAAGAAAAAGTTAATCAATTTGAGAGAAACCAAGTTTGGAAACTTGTTTCAAAATCGATTGGTCAATCGATAATTGGTACCAAATGGGTGTTCCGAAATAAACTGAGTGAGGATGGATATGTTCTACGCAACAAAGCACGTCTAGTAGAACAAGGTTATAATCAAGAAGCTAGAATAAATTGATTATGACGAGACATATGCTCATGTTGCTACACTATAGTCCATTCACATGTTTTGTGCATTTGTATATTTTCACAATTTTAAACCTTTTCAAATTGACGTAAAAAGTGCATTTTTGAACGAGTTTTTAAAGAAAGAAGTTTTTCTGAAACAACCACCTGGATTTAAAGATTTTTAAAAACCTGATCACGTTTTCATGCTTAGAAAAATGATTTTTGGACTCAAACAAGCACTGCGTACTTGGTATGAACGCCTAAGTGCTTTCCAACTTGAAAATGGTTTTTTAAAAGGAAGAGTTGATATAACCCTGTTTATCAAATCTTCACTTGACAATATTTTACTTGTGCAAATTTACGTTGATGATATTATTTTTTGTTCTACCAACAAAAAACTTTATCAAAATTTTGCTAAGTATATGCAAAATGAGTTTGAATTGAGTATGATGGGAGAGCTCAACTACTTTCTAGGACTCCAGATCAAAATTCACTCGCAGGAAACCTTCATCAATCAAGCTAAGTACACGAAGTATTTACTAAATAAGTATGAATTTGACAACATAAAGCCTATCTGCACACCAATGGCTGCAACGCCCCAGTCCCAAAATATATAGTACTAGGTACATATACATGCTAGTCGTATAATAAATATACGTAAGCTGTAAAATATAGTAAAACATGACACTAATCTCATCCACAAAATAAAGAATAATGATATCATAAATCAACTTTGAATTTTCATTATACAAGTCATTGGGCGGAGAAAAATCTACTACAAACTATTTTAAATGAGAAGTAAACTACAAGAAAAGAATATGTAAAGTAGCAAAGACGAACCAAGAGCAATCATCTTCGATGGAATAGAGAAGATCACGACTTCGGCTAGAACCCCTGCAGAAAGTCACAAACACACACCTGAAGAAATCATCAGGTCCTCAGAGGGACGTAACAAGATACAAGAAGGACATGTTATATAAATTGCTTAACAATAATCTAGACCATAACATGGTTCAGTACCTTGTCATCGAAGCAGTGAACCACATCTACAACCAAACAAGGACAAGGTGTGACAAACTAGTCCAAATAAATTACTACTCTAAGTCATGGTCAGGCATAAGTACATAAACCAAAAGTACCTATACCTAACGGATAACGGTTACCTAACCAATCTAGGTGTAATACAATCGAGAATACTGCATGGTCTCATAACCTCCAAGTCAAGTCAAGATAAATAGTACCTCAGTAGCGAGTCTAAATATTATATACTATTCTTCAGTATCGAGCGAGTCTATAGCATATAGTCTACTTATCGTTCCTCAGTAGTGAGGGAGTCTACGATAGATAGGAAGGAGGTCAACGCCCAGTTGTATTCTTCCCACCCAATATTCTAACTCTAATAACTACTAATATTATATCATGCAATGATATTAGTAGTTATAGCCTAATGCTCGTCCTATATGTATTGCTGGCCACTTAATACATAAGTCCGAGATCTATATGCGATTCGTGACTCGTAGCATACATGTGTCAAGACCAATGAATGCAAGTAGTCTCTTAACTCTAGGTTCAATGAGCAAGAAATAATTAAATAGCAGGAAATAGAACTAGGCAGTAGATAGCATCTAAATATAACAAGGTAGCACAATTTTATCTTACAGAAAAGTAATAATAAATAAATAAATGCATGCAGTATAATATGCAAAGTAAATAAACAGTAATGGCAAGGTATTTTGCCTAGTGTGACGCCTAGTATGGTCCAATGATCCGACAAGTCCTGATTTGTCTGATAGCCATGTTCGTTGTGAAAGGTTCTGAATTTCACGAGAAAATAAGAGTCTATGATTAGATATAATCAATGATAATAATCGGAAAGAATTGTGGAAATAAATCCATAGATTATTTAAAAATATTTTAATATTTTATAACTATATTTTTATTACTCAAAATATTTTTTGAAACAAAAAACCATTTAGACTAAAACTCTAAGTTTATAAATATAATATTTTAGGTCGAAAGTATATTTTTTATGAATTAGAAATACTTTTAGGTAAATACAAAATAATTCTAGAAACTTGTGTAAGGCTAAAACCCCTATTTTGTAAACAATAATTTATTTTAAATAAGTAGAAAATTTTATGGCACTATATCATAGCCCTATAGTAACTTTTCTTCAAAATAGTTTTAGGGAATTATTTAGTTAATAAAATAATTAGTATAAATAATTTAGCAAATAAACCACAAAATAAAGAAATTATAATATGTAAAGTTTATTAACCAACTTACTTATCATATACTATGTAACGAATGATTTAATAATATTATTAAAAACAAAATAAAATAACACAAAAATACAACAACAACAGCAATAATAATAATAATAATAATAATAATAATAATAATAATAATAATAATAATAATAATAATAACGAAAAAGCTATTTGGCACCCGCGGGTGCACAGTCGGTACACCCGCGGGGCCGAGAACGATGCCGCCGTCGCCGCCAAAGTACCTACCGCTCCGCTGCCGTCTTCCCTCTTTCCAGCTCCACCGCCGCCTCGTCTTTCTCCTCCTACAACGACGACGACCACCCCCCTCCTGCTACTCCACTGTCCTCTAGCGTCGGTACAGTTGCTAGAGCCTCCTCCTCCTCCACCGCCGAGCCCTCTACTCTCCCTCCTACCGCTTCGTCTCTCCACACAGCAACGACGGCGTCGTTCTCGGCTCCACGGGTGCACTGGCTGTGCACCCGCGGGTGCCAAAAGCAGCTTTGTAATAATAATAATAAACGGATAGTTATGCTATTCTCCTTGAGAATAGCGAATATGGGCTTTACAAGAAGGGAGAGAGATCTGGAGAAAGGAAGGACGAGGGAGAGGGAAAGGAGAACGAGGAGCTGGTGAGGAAGAAATCAGAGGGGACTCGAGGAAAGAGGAGAAGAAGGAGAGGGGAGTTGGTGAGAGAAGAAGGAGCTAATAGCCTACCAGGGAGCTCTGGGCGCTAGGATCCGTCGAGTGTTCGCGCACAACGCTGAGGCGACGCAGGATTGACACCAATGTTGGATCCGAACGGAGGAGGCGGTCCCAGGGAAAGGGGACGGGGCTTACGAGAGCGGCGGCTGGTCGACGGGGTTCTCGACTGCACGGGCGGTGCTGCGCACGCATACGGCGGAGGCTCAGTTGAGGTTTAGGTTTTAAATTTTCTTTTTGATGATGGATGGCGGTGATGGTGATGATATGGCTGTGGTGGGTTCGGTATTTTACTGTGGTTACAACGACGGAGGTTGTGTTGCTTGGCTGGGGGTCCGGTGGCACTGGCAGTAGGGGTTGGGAAGTCGGGTCTTGGTGTTTGGGTTTGTGTGGAGGAGGCGGCTACCGTTGGTCGGATGTAGGTGGCGGTGGTTGTGTTGATTCTTGGGGGCGGTAGTTATGTTGAGCAGATGCGCTGCGGTCGGTGGCAGTAATGATGGTGTGCGGCATGGCTGTACTGGGTTACGGGTGGTGATGACGCTGATGGTGGTGGTGTTGGAAAGTAGAGGCAGTGATCTAAGGGGGAGAACGGGTGGTCGAGGTGGCCGGGGTGAGTTTGGCTAGGGCGATAATGAGGGGTGGCAGTGTTGGCCGTGGAGGATCTGGCGGTAGAAGGGGCAGTGTTGTCGCGGCCAGGGGCAAGGATTGGGTGATTCCTTGTCGGGGAGTGTCCGACACGGCAGGGATGAGTTGATGGAGAAATCGCGTCTGATATTGTCGGACACGGGGACAAGGATGAATTGTGTATATAAAATTACTATCTATTAGAAAGACACCCGAGGTCGGACCCGAGGCCTTCATGGCTGACACGTTAGAGTTTTGACACCGGCACGATATACGACACTTTGTTGGAGAAAATTTGGTTTGTTGGAAATTGTAGAAAAAAGGCAAAATGGGCTCTCCTTATATAGTAGGTGGACTCTCCTAGTTGGATAAGGATTATGATTTGTTTAAACCCTCACTAGATAATTCACCATGTAATTTAAATAGATTTAAAATCAATTCACTCAAATCTCCATCCAATTTAAATCTTGATAATTTCATCTTTAAATTTAAAAGCTATGTAAAATAAATCGATAAAATCAAATTCCAAATTGTAATCACCATAATTAATTAAACATTAAATCAAACAAAATTTAAAATATCTTTTCATAAATAAATAAAAATAATAAAATTAATCTCAAAATTCAATATATATAAATGAATTAAACTTCATGTACTCGTATGAAAAAAGAACGTACATTTATATAAAACGTAGTTTTCTAACTTACTAATAAAAAATAGCCTTTTATAATAAATAAAATAAAATAAAATAAAATAAAATAAAGTTTTTACAATCTCGATGCGATTTATTTTATAATTTTAAGCAAATAAAAATATTTACCTTATACTTATTTTGAAAAAATAAACTTATTTTCTATATGAAGAAAATCTTTTAATAAAATCTTCGTATATATAAAAATATACTACCTCACATATACGTACTCGCACGCAACGTATAAATATGAAAAATAAAATCAATACAAAAAAATTGTAGTAAAAATTTAGGAGGTTTACATCCTACCCAACTTACAAGAATTTCGTCCTCGAAATTTAGGAATAACTAGGGTAGGTAGGGTTGAGGAGATATGAGTTTATCGAAAAGAACTTGATCAAATTATTTGGCGATGAGAAAAACATGCAACAAAAAAACCAATAAATTTAGAATAATTGTAAATTTGGATAACTAGGAAAAATAAATTCAAAGGTATAGTTTAGAAGATATCTCATGACACCCCATAATGTCTAAATTCGATCAATCACTATTATTTATCCTATAGACATGCATGCTCACAAATAGGCAGTAACTTTCCAAATCTCAATTTTTATAACTAGCTCAATACTCTCGTTTCAAAATTCCATCGTTATTATCTCGAATCGTCCTTATCACCTTATCAATAGTAACTCTTTATAGTTTTTTCAAATTTGATATTCCACAAAAATTAAATTTCCTTGAAACAATTTTTTCTTTCTTCTTTATTCAATTTGGAGTTTCTCCTCAAATTTTAACTCACAAAATTTTTAGGTTCCTTAAAACATATTCTCAAATCATAAATCTCGTAATCTTAGTTTAAATCATGATTGTAACCTTTTTTGCAAAAATCACATACCTTATAATAAGTCCCAAAACTTTTGGAATTCAATAAATGGCCTATTTTTTTCTCCACCTATCTATATATTCCTCAAAAATTAACTCATCCTAGTAGAAGTTTCGCATCCATCAATATAGGATCTAATCCTTTGAGCATCACAAATCCTCATTCTCAAATTTTGATTATTCCTTGAAGACAAATTTATCAATCTATAACCTACTCATAGTTAATCGTATCTTCAAACACACAATTTTTATTATTACACAAATTTTTTCTCAATCTATAATCTGTTAGTGTCCTTCCCAAAATTTAACATATCATATGATCTTATTTATTCCTCGTAATTGCATATTCCTCTTATCCGACTATTCCTTTAATCTCCCCTGTGAGGTTTTCTAATCTAGTCGTATAACTGAAGGGGGTCATGATATACTTTTTCATCTTTGCATAAGGAAATAATATAAGAAACAAGGTTACATAAATCACGGAGGACTTTTAATTGAAAAAAACTCATTAATAGGGGAAGCAATTCAAATGGGGAAGAGGATATTGTTAGGTTCAATGGTTGTGGTAAGGGTTGGGTAAGGAATGAGGTTTGCTAATTAACGTACGAAAATTAAAAAAAAATCAAGATAGAACACTAAATAAAGACTATTATGGAATTAAGTAGATCAAGGTACAATAAGTTAGGGACGCGATTCTAGAGAGAAGATAGTCTCCTAGGTGGGATACGATCAAGGAACGATTCTAATCCTTTTCAAGTTTCAAATGATTAGCAGGTGATGATAGTAGATCTAGAATGTGAGGAAACGGGTGAGTAAGTCGAGATGATGATGTCACATGATTTGGTCGAAGGTGACTACACTTGCGTATATGGAATATCGAAGTCATAGTTGGTATGGTTACTAAGGAGTACTTAGACTCTCATTAGGACGATCTTGCTTTCTTCCTGGTTTCCTATCTATAAATTTGAGTTCTTTTCTAATATGTATTTCTAAGCTCAAAATAGCTACGACATTTTAGATCATCAAGCATAACCATAACTTAATTTTTTTTAAATCAATCTCGAGATAACCCTTAGTACATCCAAACAATTTCTCTCTTTTTTCTTTCATTTTTTCCCCTTCTTTTCACCAAAAATTCTAATACCATCAATCCAAACTTTAAAATCAAAACTCATCAACCGTTATTCATACGAATTTTTTTGGCAAATTAAAAAAAATCTTCCTTAATTTGATTTCATGTCCTGAAAAATATGCATAGTCATAAACCCAATAAGTCATAAATAATTTCTAGACTCTTCCAAAAAACATCAGTTTTTTTTCAATCTTTTACATATTCTATCGATCCTCTTGTGAATAACACTTAACAATATCAAAATAATTTTTTTCAAACTATCTTTCAAAGTTTGTAATATTGCTACTACCCACCTTGGAATTAACTAATCCTTCACACAAGATCATACCTCTATGAAAATAGGGTTCCTCTATTCTTAAAGTATAAAAATACCTTTACAACTCAGATAGGTCCCCTAATGCCTAATAATTGTCAATGTAATCTTTCTAGCCATGCAATTGACCTATGAGCATATACTAGTATAGTCATATTTCTAACCTCTATCAAATATGAAGGAATGATAACAATTATGATAGAAGAGATCAAGCAAGATGCTAATGAAGGAGTCAAGCGAGAGCTTGAAAATGGAATCAAGGAAGGAGTTCAAGTATGTGGATGAGATCCTAGACTCTAATCCTATACGCAAGCTTGCTTGGTACTGTAAAGTAACCAAATAATTTATCATAGACCTGCATAGGCCAGTACAAAAGCATGTAACACCCCAGTCCCAAAATACATAAGACTAGATACGTTGATATGTCAGCCATATAATAAATATACGTAAGCTATAAAATATAATAAAACCATGGCACTAATCTCATCTACAAAATAAAGAATAATGATCTCATAAATCAACTTTGAATTTTTATTATACAAGGCGTTGGGTGGAGACAAATCCACTACCAACCATTTTAAATAAGAAGTAAAATACAAGTAAAGAATATGTAAATTAGCAAAGACAACCCAAGAGCAATCATCTACGATGGAATAGAGAAGATCACGGCTTTGGCTAGAACACCTGCAAAAAGTAACAAATACACACCTGAAAAAATCACCAGGTCCTCAGAGGGACATAACAAGCTATAGGAAGAACATGCCATATGAATTGTATATAAACTGCTAAACAATAATCCGGACCATAACATGGTTCAGTACCTTGTCATCGAAGCAGTGAACCACAACCAAATAAGGACAAGGTGGGGTAAACAAGTCCGCAACGAATTACTGTTCCAAGTCATTGTCAAGCATAAGTACATAAACCAAAAGTACCTATACCTAACGGGTAACGGTCACCTAACCACTCTAGGTATAATGTAATCGAGAATAGTATATGGTCACATAACCTCGAAGTCAAGTCAAGATAAATAGTACCTCAATAACGAGTCTAAATACTATATATTATTCCTTAGTATCGAGCGAGTCTATTACATATAGTCTACCTATCGTTCCATAGTAGCGAGCGAGTCTACGATAGACAGGGAGGAGGTCAACGTCCAGTTGTATTCTCCCAACCCAATGTTCTAACTTTGATAACTACTAGTCTTCTATCATGCAATCCTATTAGTAGTTATAGCTTAACACCAGTCCTATATGTGTTGCTGGCCACTCAATACACAAGTCTGAGATCTATATAAGACGCATGACTCGTGGCATACATGTGTCAAGGCCAATGAATGCAGGTAGTCTCTTAACTCTAGGTTTAATGAGCAAGAAATAATTAAATAGCAGAAAATAGAACTATATAGTAGAAAACATCAAAATATAACAAGGTATTTATCTTGAAGAAAAGTAATAATGAATAAATAAATGCATGCAGTATAATGAGCAAAGTAAATAAACAGTAATGGCAAGGTATCTTGCCTGGTGTGACTCCTAATGTGGTACAATGATCCGACAATTCCTGATTTGTCTGATAGCCGTGGTCGTTGTGAAATGGTCCAAATTTCACGAGGAAATATGAGTGTATGATTAAACATGATCAATGATAATAATCGGGAAGAATTGTGGAAATAAATCCATAGACTATTTTGAAAATACTTTAATATTTTAAAACTATATTTTTATTACTCAAAATATTTCTTGAAATCTAAAAACCATTTAGACTAAAACTCTAAGTTTGTAAATATAATATTTTATGTTAAAAATATATTTTTATGAATAAGAAATACTTTTAGGTAAATACAAAATAATTCTAGAAACTTGCGTAAGGCTAAAACCCTATTTTGTAAACTATAATTGATTTTAAATAAGTAGAAAATTTTACAGCATTATATCATAGCCCCATAAAAACTTTTCTTCAAATTTTTTTTTAAGGAATTGTTTAGTTAATAAAATAATTATTATAAATAATTTAGCTAATAATACCACAATAATAAAGAAATTATAATATTAAAGTTTATTAACCGACTTACTTATCACATAATGTGTAACTAATGATTTAATAATATTATTAAAAACAAAGTAAAATAACACAAAAATACAATAAAAGCGACAATAATAATAATAATAACAAACGGATAGTTATGTTGTTCACTTTGAGAACAGTGAATAAAGGATTTATAAGAAGCGGAGAGAGAAATTTTAGATGGGAAGAGAGATCCGGAGAAAGGAACGAAAAAGAAGAGAGGGAAAGGAGAACAAGGAGCGGATGAGGAAGAAATTAGGAAAGGGACTCGGAGGAAGAGGAAAAAAAGGAGAGAGGAGCTGGTGAGAGAAGAAGAAGAAGAAGAACGAGGAAGCTACTTGGCCAGCTCGCTGAGGGCACGACGGCGTGGTGGTGCTCGGCACAGTCGACACTGGCGGCCTACCCAGGACGCTGTGGGCATCGAGATCCGTCGAGAGTTCGAGCACGACGCTGAGACGGCACGGGATTGGCCCCAACGTTGGATCCGAACGGAAGAGGTAATCCCACGGAAGGGGGACGGAGCGCGCAAGAGCGACGGCTGGACGTCGGGGTTCTTGAGCGCGCGAGCGGTACTACACACGCATGCGATGGAGGCTCATGTGAGATTTAGGTTTTGATTTTTTTTTGATGATGCATGGTGGTAATGGTGATGATCTGCTTAAAATTTAGTGACACAGATCATCGACTAGCAAACATATTCACAAATCCACTAGCTGAAGATCGTTTCAACTATATGCGTTGAGAGTTTGGCATACTTGAATTTCAAAGTCATAATGCATTATAATAAATAAAAATACTTCAAATTTAATATTCAACAATTTATTAATTAAAGTTATTTTGGGTACAAGCCGAAATGGTCCTTCTGTCAACAAGGCATAAAAGCCTAAACGATACGGTGTCAAGTGTCTTCGGACTACCGCTAGCTAGGATCCGCCCCCTACAGCTAACCCAAGGTGATAAATATTAAATAAATCAAAGAGTTAAGTTTATGAGTTATTTTTATAATTTATTACTCATAAATTACCTAAAATCCAAGTGGCCGAACTTGGACCGAACTCGAACCGAGTTCGGGCAGAACTCTATTGGGTCATTTCTTATAAACAACAGCGAACTAGCGCCCCCTTCTTTCTCCTATTCATCTTCTTCAACCTCCAAACAGCTGCCTCTAAACCCTAAAACTCGAACCCTAGGTTTTAGAAAACCCTCTCCAAAGCCTCCAAAACCTAATTTCTTGGATCTAAGGGCTCTAGGAAGGCGTTCTCTACCACTTTTTGACCTCCTTTGAGGTATATCTCTATCATTTCCTTTTCAATTTTTCATGGCTCCTAAACCCTTCAAGAGAAAGAAAAGAGACACTGCTTCATCCGCCACATCGGTGTATGAACTGTCAATACGTTCAGTCACGCTCATTTCGATGACGATGAGGACTTTGACTCGTCCCTATTTTTCTCTTTAGAGAGATCAATCTCTTGATTTACTCAGTTTTGATAATGGGAAATTTGTCCTAAAAAATCTATAAATTTTACTGTTCTCTAGAAGTATGCTACTACTTTTGAAAATCTAGGACTTCGAGATTTTCTCGAGACTTGCCACTCAATCTATGGCAATGTTGTCCGCATGTTTTATTGCAACATGCAAGAAGCAGACGATAATATTTATTCCTGTGTCAATGGCAAGGAATTTGAACTTAGTTCTGAAGACCTGAGCAAATATTTTCTTGAGAAATGCTATGACTGATAGTTAGTAGATGATGACACATCATCCTACTACACCGATGACCATCCTCCATTACCCTAGTTTTGACGGACCGAGACTCGAGGATCATCCTAATTTTGGCTTCTTCGATCCGACGACAGCCTACTTTGATCCTCAGCCTCCTGCTGATGTCCCGGATGATGTTGATGCTTGATTACTGTTTTTAGCTTAGTTTTTTGTGTGGACTTTGTCTGATGGTTGATGATGATGTAGTGGCATTATGTTTTCATTTTCGACTATCTTATTTGTAGCACTGGTTGATGTTTATGCACTTTAGACTTCAGTTGTATTTGGTTTATGCACTTATTTACTATGCTAGTCGGCTTTCATCTGCTGCTTATTTTTTTACTTATAGCTACTACTGCTGTTTTCGTTCATATACTTGAGATGTTGACTTTTTAGTTCCTATCATATTCGATATTACTTTGCTTTTTCTCTGTTATTGTTGGCTTCATAAATTACGGGGGAGCCGTATTTTGAGTACATGACAAAGGGGGAGAAAGAGCATATACCAACTTTTTTGATTCAAAACAAGTCAGGTATAAAATTTCAAGGCTACATATTAATTGTTATATTTTGGTATAGACTCAAAGTTTGTTAATTATCAAAATAGGGGCGATTGTTGGCCCATTTGGTTAATGATCACACCTGATTTTGATAATCCACGTCAACTTTGGTCGATGCACAAAATACACATACAGATACGAGTTTACAGGTTTCAAGTCAGAAGAAAATATATATCCTAAATCTACGTCCTACTACTAAAAAGTACAAATATTGCATCGTCATCAAGAGCCAAACGCAATGGAGTCAAGATGAAGCTTTTTTATATTTTCTTCTGTATTTTTACTTTTATTGAGTCTAGAGAAAATATGTAAGGTTGATCAGGATCGATATTGACTTAGGTTTTTCTCAGGCCACAAACAAAAATTAGCCTACCTCTATACATATAGAAAATCAAAACCACACTTCTTAAAAGCCCAAAACCCATGCAAATTTGGCCAAAAAGTTTTAACCTAATCCAGGCAGAACTCGGTCCGAGTTCGGTCGAGTTAGTTTTGATTTTTTATTTGAATTCCCTCTAAATCTGCATCCAACGTTCGAATGCGAGATTTTTGCATCCGAACTCTGCCCGAACTCTGTCCGAATTCGGTCTACAAAAATATTATAAATAGAGAAAAACTTTTTCCATTTCCAAATCATTCATTCATTCCCTTATCTGTTCATTCTAAAGTATTTTCTACGAGCTAAAGCTATCAAATCGAGCCTATACCACTCTTAGCTAAAGCCAGTACAGTTTTTGTTCAATCTAGAGTTTGGTGTTGAAGAGTTGTATCGGAGGCTACATTCAAAAAATGTTCCAGTTTTCAAAATTGTCCTTTAGAGTCGGTCGTGCGCTCGTCGCCAAGCACGGTGTTGTAAGAGACTACAAGTTATCAATTAGCTTGTGACATATTGGATTAACATCGAGCAAGTGTACTCGAGACTGGACTAGTCCTCTCAGATGGATACTAGTATATATCGTCATGTCATTGAATTTGATCTTCTTGACTCTTACTTTAATGTAATTTATTTACCGTCATATTGCTCCGACTTTGTATAGTATATAAGTTTTGGATAATTTTTTAATTGGTAATATTTTCTACTGCACACACGCACACTCTATTCACCCCCCGCTAGAGGTGTTCAATGGTCCTACAGTATCATATATTATGTTTTTCTTAGTTTTTGTGTTTCTTGTATCTTGCCATAATGCTACTTCTAGTTATTATATCGATGTCTTTCCTATTATTAAAGATTTTATTTTTTCCCTGAGTATCGAGGATCGTACGATCGATATTGTGTGATAGTCATGATTTTACGTAAATTAACTAATGACTGATGAAACTTAATGCTTGTATGTGTTTGTGACAATCGTATTGATCACTAGTCTGCCAGAGACTATAGAGTACCATTAGCATTGCTATAGAGTCGTGCTTGGACTCGTGTGTATAACTGATTCCTAAAATTTCATAAAATAGACATTTTGTAGTCTGACTAGTACTATAACCCCTAGTTCCAATGTCACGTCCCGCACCCGAAATAATGGTGTGAGTACGTGGGTACGTCCAGCCTACGCTACAACATCTGCGGTAGAATGCTGTCGAGGTCAATGGTACTAACTAACATATCTCAGAATATATAAGTCACAACCAGTCAATGATATCGCATCTCCAAAAGGAGGACAATATAATGTCTAACATTCATACTCAATCACAATAACTATAAAAAAATAATAACACGATAATGACATAAAGAAATGAAATAATAATCTAAGACGAGTATAATAGCATAACATAACTCAAATCCACACCAGAGTCTACGAGTATGATTATCTCAACATCAGTACCAGTCTCAAATAATAATATCTCATGTCTAATAAGCTGGAGACAAATCCAATAATAATAGCTACTAGCTAAGTCACTACTGGTGGTGCCTCCTCGATGGGCACTGGCTCCAATGCAGGCTCATGGACATACTCTTCGTCCACTCTGGGTCCATAATAAGTAGGACATATGTCCTCTAGATTATCTAAAAGTTGTTATCCAATCAGGATTGGAGCGAAGTACATAAACTAACAGTAGTTCCATTAAATTGACAAAAACTATAAAAACAATAGGTAATAAAAATTCATGATGGATAAGTAATACTAAACAATAAGGAAGTACGAAAACAAGTAATCATGTTATATGCAAATATGAACTGTAGGTAATTGTAGCTCCCCTTCCCAGAAATTTTGAGATTTTTTTTTTTTGATTTAATGGTGATTTTTGGATATTATAAATAATTATTTAGTTAATTATTACGGTAGATAATTTTAATCATGGTTGAGTTTTGAAGTACAAGACGGCTAGGAATCAAGGCACGGATAGCGCAGTAGCGTGCTTTGACTAGTATTTAGCCACGGTAGGGGAATGCAAAGCCATATGAGTGTCCTAACCAGGAAAACCAGATTAAGTTGTGACTCAACCCCCACCGATGAACTATTTAGTTATTAATTAAATATATTATTTTTAGATGACCCGATTGTACCAACTTAGTCCGAACTGGACCCAAACCGTATCCAAGCCTTTGTAGGTATGTAGTGAGACCAAGGACAACCATGTAGGCATATTTTATGTGTGTACAAAATTTTCTAAATTATTTTAGGTATTGATGTGTTTTTTCTAACTATTTGAATATTTGTACAAAATTTGGTATTTTATTATTAATTATTGTTTTACAATAATTGTACAATTTTCTGGACCCGGATAAGGGTGAGTAGTATGGACTCACCAAACCATCAGTTAAGTATTATTTTATTAATTTATGGTGATTGAATAAATATATTTATTACCAATAGATATTATGATTATTAGTTATTTGAGTATTTATATATAAATGTGTTTGTATATATAAATAAATGTATAGTGTATATATATATAAAATATATATGTATGAATGTATAGTGTGTATTTGTATGTATATATAAATATATTATATTAAGTTTGTATTTGTATATATATATAAAGATATATTAATATATGTATTTGTATATATATAAATATATATTAAGTGTGTATTTGTGTGTGTGTATATATATATATATATATATATATATATATATATATATATATATATATATATATATATATATATATATATATATATATATATATATATATATATATATATATTAATGTGTGTATTTGTATATATATATAAATATATATCAATGTGTGTATTCGGATGTATATATAAATATATTATATTATATTTGTATGTATAAATGTAGGAATATAGAAATGTTATTGCCTTGTATACATGTATACATGCATTTTAAGCCCACAGCAGTAGCAAACAAGCCAGCCTGGCCCGCATTCAACCCAGCTGAGGTCCAAGACCCAGCTTCCACCCAACTAAGCCGAGCCTAGGCTGAGCAGTTACGAACCAAGCTTAGCTTGGTCGACCCCTGTTGTTCGAACGGTGTATATATAACTAAATATATCCGAGAGAGAGAGAACCGAGAGGAAGTTCGCAACAAACCCTAAAACCCTAAGCGAACTCCACGCCACCACCACCAGCCACCATGGGCAAACCCTCCCTGACATCCGCACGCCACCGCCATGCATCGCCGGCGGCCTGGGCCGCGCGCGCACGTGCGCGCACGAACAACGGGACAGCTGTAACTGCAGTGAAGTGCAGACTTCACAAGGAATTTTCCGTCGCCACGCTCGATCTTTTGCGTGCCAATTTCTCTGGTATGTCGACAACGTAACCTTCTCCGTTTCCCTTCAAATGGATTAATTTAGATCGTATTATATGCATCGTGAGTCGAGCCCAAACTTGGTGAAAACTTGTTCAAAATTGAACATTTTTGCAGTCCAAACCCCCATGTTCGAAGACCGATAACGATCGATCTTGTAACAGTCTCGAAGTTGTACTTGAAGACAGTCATAGACAACATATACGGCAGTAAAACCCTTTTTATAAATTCCAATTTCATTAAGTAGGTGCAAAGTTATTCGATTCTAAAAATGGAGAAAAACCTAATAAAAACAGTTTTTCAAAATATTAAAAACGCTCCACACGACGTGCGTCACGCCAATTCGGACGACGTGGTCGCGTACCGAAAGGATCGAAAGCTGCGTAACGGCTTCGTGGTCGTGTGGGCTTTGGCGGAATTCAAATTGGTCGCGTGTGCGCGATGAATTTGATGCGTATCCGTCGAAATTCTCCGTATCGTGTACTTTGCAAATTCTCTAATTACTTTGTGCACGCTCGTCAGATCGAGACGAAACTTACGCCAACAGGACCGTATCATTTTTCTGGTCCTGTATGCCAAGTTTGGTCCGATTATGAGACAGTTGAATTCGACGTCGTTTTGCGGGCCCCACGGTCCCACTCAACGGGCGATTTTGTGCACGGCCTGCCGGAATCCAATTTTGGACATACGGTTGGGTTCGTATCAGAAAACCGGATCCGTAGACATGTAGTTTGACGACTTTAGAGACCGTTGACTCTGGCACGCTTTTCAGTACAAAGCGGGTCCAACGGCGGACATCATTTTTGCCCGAAATTATCGTTTTACCCCCGTGTCCAGAATTAGACTTAAGAACAGGCAATACTAGCTAATTTGACTATTCTGAGAATGTTGGTAACGTTTATTTCAGCTTTTGGAGGCAGTTGTGATGACTTGGACTTTCTGACTTGTTGGGTGGCGATACATTGTTGGGTCTCCGTGCAACCTCCAGGCAAGTATACCTTGCCGAACATATACAGTATTTACATGGTTTCTCTTCCTTTATTGTATTCCTTTTTATATTGTCACATGATTACATATTGTGATTGATTCGTCCTCGATTGTTTTACTTGTTCTAGATTACGTGCACGTATAGGATGTTTGACTTTGCTAGAATATTGGTCTCTTTGTGTTACCCTTTTCTCGTAATTGTGTTATCAGTTTTATATCTGTCCTTGACCATTCTCTACTGGGAGTATCTTGTATTGTACTACAGTTGAGATATACTATAGCTTGGGAGTATCTTACATTGTACTACGACCTATAGCTTATATTGATTGATTGACTTGACTTGCGACACTATAAATTGGGAGTATCTTACATTGTACTACGATTTATAGGGGTCTACTTGACTTTGTATCCTTTAAGAGATGAGATCGATACTAGAATTGGCTAATCTTGACTGGGATTATCTTGTATTGTATTACAGTCAAAATCTACTATAGATTGGGAGTATCTTGCATTGTACTACAAGCTATAGAGGTTAATCGATTGATTGGTAGCCAAGTCTAGTATTACATTTCTTTGCGACTCGTCGTCCTTAGATGTTCTTCTTGCAGTGTTCTTATCCTCCACACCTTTTATTTACTGTCATATTAGTAGGCATGTTTTATGTATCTTGCTAGTCCTCTGAGGACCTGATGATCTCTTCAGGTTTAGCGATTGTATGGAGTTAGTTAGTAGAGCGGGATAGTACAGGATTGCGATCTATGATACAGGTATTTGTTCGTGTTATTTTTTTATTATCTTTTTGTGCTTTATATTCTGTACCATGATATACTCTGCTTATTTATAGACTCATATCATTCTTGGAGTCTAATCGAACAATATGCTAATGGGCTGCAGACCATGACCCATAATTGTTCATCCTCGTTTTATTTTATTCTTGTGGATTGAGATACAGTTTAGATTAGACATGATACCCATGACCTTGACAGCTTATACGTACTCGAGTCGGGCTGGAGTCCGCTCGATACGTAGCTGGCTTGCTCACGAACTCGCGTCCGAAAACCGGGTGCGGGTCGTGACAAGTTTTTGTGGTGGCCCATGCAAGTTAGAGCATATCGTATCGGTTACGTAACTGTACTGATACGAGCCTGCGACTTTGACTGAACCTTAGAAATCTCAATCCACTCTGCCTTGAAAATTCTCCTAGAAATTCTCTACTTCCTTGAAAACTCCAAATTTGCTCTCGATTATACTTCCTTGTTTTCTGTACCATTGATTCTCGTCCCTTTTATTTTGAGATGACGAACGATCGTGCTACTTAGAATTTATAAGAAATTCTTAAATTATAGTATAAATATTGCATGATTATTGAGTTTTGATTGTTTATAGATATGAGAGATTATAGATGCCATGTGTCCTAGTTATTTTTGGTAGGGCTGTTTGCGAGTAGTTAGAAGATTATAAGACTTTAGTGACCGTATTTTGAGGAGTAATATGACCAAAGGTGGGTAGAGGTCCTCGAGTACTCGGGGTATAACGTGACTAGAGAAGGCCGTGAAATATTTTTTGAGAAATTAAATCTGAGGAGATAAATGTGATAGTAGACTTTGAATTTTAAGGAATAGTTATGAATTAGAATTTTGAGGACGAAATTATTTTTAAGGTGGGTAGATTTGTAGCTCCCCTTCCCAGAAATTTTTAGATATTTTATTTTTTTGATTTAATGGCAATTTTTGGATATTATAAATAATTATTTAGTTAATTATTACGGTAGATAATTTTAATCATGGTTGAGTTTTAAAGTACAAGACGGCTAGGAATCATGGCACGGATAGCGCAGTAGCGTGCTTTGACTAGTGTTTAGCCATGGTAGGAGAATGCAAAGCCATATGAGTGTCCTAACCAGAAAAACCAGATTAAGTTGTGACTCAACCCCCACCGATGAACTATTTAGTTATTAATTAAATATATTGTTTTTAGATGACCCAATTGTACCAACTTAGTTCGAACTGGACACAAACCGCATCCAAGCCTTTGTAGGTATGTAGTGAGACCAAGGACAACCATGTAGGCATATTTTATGTGTGTACAAAATTTTCTAAATTATTTTAGGTATTGATGTATTTTTTTAACTATTTGAATATTTGTACAAAATTTGGTATTTTATTATTAATTATTGTTTTACAATAATTGTACAATTTTCTGGACCCGGATAAGGGTGAGTAGTATGGACTCACCAAACCACCAGTTAAGTATTATTTTATTATTTTATGGTGATTGAATAAATATATTTATTACCAATAGATATTATGATTATTAGTTATTTGAGTATTTATATATAAATGTGTTTGTATATATAAATAAATGTATAGTGTATATATATAAAATATATATGTATGAATGTATAGTGTGTATTTGTATGTATATATAAATATATTATATTAAGTATGTATTTGTATATATATAAAGAAATATTAATATATGTATTTGTATATATATAAATATATATTAAGTGTGTATTTGTATATATATATATATATATATATATATATATATATATATATATTAATGTGTGTATTTGTATATATATATAAATATATATAAATATATATCAATGTGTGTATTCGGATGTATATATAAATATATTATATTATATTTGTATGTATAAATATAGGAATGTAGAAATGTTATTGCCTTGTATACATGTATACATGCATTTTAAGCCCACAGCAGCAGCAAACAAGCCAGCCCGGCCCGCATTCAACCCAGCTGAGGTCCGAGACCCAGCTCCCACCCAACTAAGCCGAGCCTAGGCTGAGCAGTTGCGAACCAAGCTTAGCTTGGCCGACCCCTGTTGTTCGAACGGTTGTATATATAACTAAATATATCCGAGAGAGAGAGAACCGAGAGGAAGTTCGCAACAAGCCCTAAAACCCTAAGCGAACTCCACGCCACCACCACCAGCCACCATGGGCGAACCCTCCCTGACATCCGCGTGCCACCGTCGTGCACGCCGGCGGCCTAGGCCGTGCGCGCACGTGCGCGCACGAACAACGGGACAGCCGTAACTGCAGTGAAGTACAGACTTTACAAGGAATTTCCCATCGCCACGCTCGATCGTTTTACGTGCCAATTTCTCTGGTATGTCGACAACGTAACCTTCTTCGTTTCCCTTCAAATGGATTAATTTAGATCGTATTATATGCGTCGTGAGTCGAGCCCAAACTTGGTGAAAACTTGTTCAAAATTGAACATTTTTACAGTCCAAACCCCCATGTTCGAAGACCGATAACGATCGATCTTGTAACAGTCTCGAAGTTGTACTTGAAGAGAGTCATAGACAACATATACGGCAGTAAAACCCTTTTTATAAATTCCAATTTCATTAAGTAGGTGTAGAGTTATTTGATTCTAAAAATGGAGAAAAACCTAATAAAAATAGTTTTTCAAAATATTAAAAACGCTCCACACGACGTGCGTCATGCCAATCCGGACGGCGTGGTCACGTACCGAAAGGATCGAAAGCTGCGTAACGGCTTTGTGGTCGTGTGGGCTTTGGCGGAATTCAAATTGGTCGCGTGTGCGCGATGAATTTGATGCATATCCGTCAAAATTTACCGTATCGTGCACTTTGCAAATTCTTCAATTACTTGGTGCACGCTCATCAGATCGAGACGAAACTTGTACCAACAGGACCGTATCGTTTTTCTGGTCCTGTATGCCAAGTTTGGTCTGATTCTGAGACAGTTGAATCCGACATCGTTTTGTGGGCCCCACGGTCCCACTCAACGGGCTATTTTGTGCACGGCCCGCTGGAATGCAACTTTGGACATACGATTGGGTTCGTATCGAAAAACTGATTCGTAGACATGTAGTTTGATGACTTTAGAGACCGTTGACTCTGGCACGCTTTTCGGTGCAAAGCGGGTCCAACGACGGACATCGTTTTTGCCCAAAATTATCGTTTTGCCCCCGTGTCCAGAATTGGACTTAAGGACAGGTAATCCTAGCTAATTTGACTATTCTGAGAATGTTGGTAACGTTTATTTCAGCTTTCGGAGGCAGTTGTGATGACTTGGACTTTCTGACTTGTTGGGTGGCGATACATTGTTGGGTCTCCGTGCAACCTCCAGGCAAGTAGACCTTGCCGAACATATACAGTATTTACATGGTTTCTCTCCCTTTATTGTATTCTTTTTTATATTGTCACATGATTACATATTGTGATTGATTCGTCCTCGATTGCTTTACTTGTTCTAGATTACGTGCACGTATAGGATGTTTGACTTTGCTAGAATATTGGTCTCTCTGTGTTACCCTTTTCTCGTGATTGTATTGTCAGTTTTATATCTGTCCTTGACCATTCTCGACTGGGAGTATCTTGCATTGTACTACAGTTGAGACATACTATAGCTTAGGAGTATCTTACATTGTACTACGACCTATAGCATATATTGATTGATTGACTTGACTTGCGACACTATAAATTGGGAGTATCTTGCATTGTACTACGATTTATAGGGGTCTACTTGACTTTGTATCCTTTAGGAGAGGAGATCGATACTAGAATTGGCTAATCTTGACTGGGATTATCTTGTATTATATTATAGTCAAAATCTACTATAGATTGGGAGTATCTTGCATTGTACTACAAGCTATATAGGTTAATCGATTGATTGGTAGCCAAGTCTAGTATTACATTTCTTCGCGACTCGTCGTCCTTAGATGTTCTTCTTGCAGTGTTCTTATCCTCCACACCTGTTATTTACTGTCATATTAGTAGGCATGTTTTATGTATCTTGCTAGTCCTCTGAGGACATGATGATCTCTTCAGGTTTAGCGATTGTATAGAGTTAGTTAGTAGAGCGGGATGGTACAGGATTGCGATCTATGATACAGGTATTTGTTCGTGTTATTTCTTTATTATCTTTTCGTGCTTTATATTCTGTACCATGATATACTCTGCTTATTTATAGACTCATATCATTCTTGGAGTCTAATCGAACAATATGCTAATGGGCTGCAGACCATGACCCATAATTGTTCATTCTTGTTTTATTTGATTCTTGTGGATTGAGATACAGTTTAGATTAGACATGATACCCATGACCTTGACAGCTTATACGTACTCGAGTCGGGCTGGAGTCCGCTCGATACGTAGCTGGCTTGCTCACGAACTCGCGTCCGAAAACCGGGTGCGGGTCGTGACAGTAATCATGAGAATGAGTATAACAACAGGTAGTATCTGGAATAGGGCATGTACTACTAAATGTGCCTTAGGATATTAGTTTATTATATGATCGGCTTGGAATAAGATATGGCTATTCTATATGACTGGCTATGCACAAATATTGTAAAGGATTGGGCCAATCATATATGAAAAGCTATGCACAACTACAAGCAAGATCAAGCTACACCCTACGTGAGCTGAGGGTGAGCTATGCACAAGTATATGAGATATGATCACATAATCTACTAATACCTTTCCATCCTCCGACTAGTATAATGGATCCAACCATGTCACGTTACGACACAGGATTCATAGAGTAGGGGACAACCTAGTCCTGAATCGGTGTCTATACATGTACAAGAAACACATGACATGTACAGGATCCTTAGAAAATAATATCTCATGACAGAATCCAGGATATACTAATCTATGTATCCTCATGTCAGGAATCAAGTATAACACTACAAATTGATATCATAGAAATTAACAAGATAATGAAAACTGTCAGAGAATGTACTCGCATGTGGTCCTGACAACAAGTGTAGATTGATGTCCAAAGTAGGGTCACAAAGACATAAATATGAAATATCAATATCAATTGTTTGGAGTGATAAACAGTCATCTAAATTAAAATGTGATTCTAGGTCAATTCTAGTTCATGGAAGTCAAAATAGGTCAATTTCTTGCTTCTATAGTCAAACTAGGTCATTATCCTACTTCTATAGTCAAACAAGTCGTTTCTAGGTCATATCTAGATTTCTAGGTTCATACCTTACCATACCAAGGTATTCTAGCCAATATTAGGTAATACTAGTTGGTACTCCCATGTATCTACCCTATAACACATGAAAAGACTCATATACTTCAATACCTTAACATTTATCCTTAACCTTATATACACATGTACCAATATATTCTACCTACACCATGTACATGTACCCATATCCTTGGTTTACCAAGATGCCTTATGCCTATACCCATATCGTAACCATAAGTCTATACCCATTACCTAGGCCAAAACATACATGTAGCTTATTAACCATTTTAGGCTTGGATACACCAATGCCTTGTATAATACTCCAATATCAACCTTAGGCCTGTCCAAATGATTTGACTTGAACCAAACTAAGTACCTAGCACCATTACCCATATCCTAAACCTTAAACTCATATAGATAACTAGGCTTGGCTATACCTAGCATCCTAACACTCGAGGCCTATTACCTACTGCTGTTACACATTGTTTCTACTAAGGTGCCACTACGCTATACTGCTTAGCTGTTGTTGTTGGTATTGGCAACATGTAAAGCAGTTTGCTGCTTGCCTGTTCAACAAGTAAATAGCTTGCTGCTTCTGGTAGAGACTCTACTATCCGCTGCTGTGCAAGCAAGCAAGGCAAGTCCTATTGTTGTTGCTCCTTGCTGCACATGTGCTGCTGTCCAACTACCAAACAGCTGTTGTTGTTGTTGGGACAACAAGACAAATAGCTACTGCTGCTGCTATGGCTGTACAAAGTAGCTGCACTTCTCCCCCCTCTTCACTACTTCACTAGACACCTATCTACTACTTATACATGACACACACACACATTATCTAACTGTCTATATTTATATCTATCCACATAAGCCTATGTAAACCCCCTAAATTTTCCCTCCAATTTTTTTAATATTTTATTTATTTAATACTATTTAGGAATTTTTGGTATTATCAAGCCTAATTAATTATGTGGTTAAAGGTGATTTCATTATTATTAAGTGTTAAGCATAGTAAATATTTTATATATGTATTTTTATTAAGCATGACAAATATTTATATATGTGTTAGAAAATAGGAATTTCTTCTCTAAAAAATAATATTTATAAATATTTTTTGCTATTTAAAATTATTTTTCTATTTTAGGAGTTTTAGAAATTTTAATGGATATTTTTTTAGATATTAATATTAATGATCAAATATATTTTCATGATGCATCCCCTCACTAGCGCAGCAGCGCTACAGCGGCGCTGCAACAATAGCCGCACATAGCAGCGAGGGATCGCGAGAAACATGGCATGCTTCGTTTGGAAAGCAAAGGAGGTACCTATGTTCCCAACTGATTTTCTACTCGCACGAGTGATCAAATTCCTTTGTGTTTGATCCTACTAATAGATTACCTAACCCTCTTTGACTCCTGTTAATTGGATTGATATGAACACGAGTTCGTTCGACTGTAAATTAAGTGCCAAAACTTGAAAGTACTACTTTTCTAAAATAACAAAAAATAGTTAACCTAAAGTTTCATCCTATTTTGGAAGACGATTAATCGTCGTTCCATCGATAATTTTAGAAAAGTCCCTAAAAAGATTCGTAGACTATATAAACGAGTATAAAACCCACTAATTAGTTGTAAACATTCAGTGATTGTTTTCAGATTAAAATCGTTCCAAAAATTGAAAAAAAAACAGTCTTCAAAACCCCTAATTTAGAAAAATCTTCCCAATACGGCGTGCGCCCCACAAACCAGGCGATGTGGTCACAACCTATAAGCATCGAAAGGCGTGTATGGATGTGATCGACATATAGAAACTGACGGAACTCGATTTTGTCGTACGTGCGCGACGAAATCACTACGTATCCATCAAGATACACTGTATTGGCCACTTTATAAACTAGGCCATAACTTTGTGCATGTTCATCATATCGAGATGAAACTTATGCCAACAAGACCATATCATTTTTATGGTCCTGTATGCCAAGTTTTGTCCAATTCTGAGAAGGTCGACCAGAATACCTTTTTGGCGGGCCCGCGACCTGATCCAACGGACGAATTTGTGCACGACCTACCGGAATCCAACTTTGTACATACGGTTGGGTTCATATCGTCAAACCAGACCTTTAAACATATAGTTTGATGACTATAGAGACCATAGGTACTAGCACATTTTTTGGTACAAAAGAGATCCAACGACGGACATCATTTTAACCCAAAATTACGATTTTGCTCCTGTGTCCAGAATTGGACTTTTGGGCAGATATTTCAAGACATCTTTTATATCAAAAACATTCGTGGTATTTATTCAGCATCTGAGGACATTTGGAAGATTTGGCTTTCTTGCTTCATCGATTTGCGGCTTTGAGCTATTGGATCTTGCCCTTTTGCACACAACCTCGGGTAAGATATCCTGCCTTATTTACTATTTATAATTAGTTGTATATTCTTTATTGATTACTGCATATTTATTTCCTATTTATTTTCACTTGGATCTATGACTTGCTGTTTTAGTTACTTTATTTTGCTTTCAATTATTTTTCTTGCTTGTATTTTAATATGCATGTGGACCTAGTCTTAGCGGACTACCTTTTGACAGTGACCCATGGGAGGGTGAAGAACAGTTAGATGTATGGGCTACCCAAATCTAAAAGCTGTAGTAACTGCGTATTACGGTAGTCGTATTGCGACGGTCACTAGCCTCGAGCTATGTGGACTGATGGGACACGTGGGCCGCTAGCCTCGAGTTATGCCAACTGATAGTATTGGTACTTGACATGTGTGTGTCATGAGATAGTCTTGGGGGAGTCAGCCTTCACCTGCCCATACATCGATATGTCCTCTAAATTGTATACTAGATTGGTTAGGTGACCTTAGTTAAGTCATGTCACACTTCGTTCTAGTCATGTCACGGGACAATGTCACATTGCCGAATAGTGCGCTACCCTTTGTCCTTGTTGGTTGTAGGGTAGTCTACTGTTTCGATGATGGGATATTGGGCCGTGTTATGGTTGGGACACTTTACTTTTACTTTGTGACGTTATGACATAATTTATATTCAGTATTTATGGCATGTTCTTCCTGTATCTTGTTACGTTCCTCTGAAGACTTGGTGATCTCTCCAGGTGTATGTGCTTTTATGATGTTTCGTAGGTGCTCTAGCCAAGATCCTGGTCTTTCCCTTTCCATCGAGGATTGCTCTGGATCATTCATAGCCATTTTTATCTATCCTTTCCTTGTACATTTTTCTCTCATTTAAAATGGTTGGTAGTGAATCTGTCTCTGCCCAACTTTTGTACAATAACAATTCAATGCTAATTTTTATTATATATTTTCTCTTATTGTGGATGAGATTTTTGTCATGGTTTACTGTATTTCACAGCTTATGTGTACATGCGAGGTTTCCATATATTGGATTATACTTCGTACGTGTGCAGCTGGCATTTCTATGCACTTAGTCCTAAGTATTTTGGGACTGGGCATTACAGCCTATAGGTAATCAACTACCACTACACCCACATGTTCACATATGCACACACACATATCTATCCAAATATATATAGATACCCAGACACATACATATGCATATAGTATCACAATATACACACACTCTATCTATATGTATATACATACATACCAAACCATATATATATATATATATATATATATATATATATATATATATATATATATTATATATATATTCCATATTTTTTTATATATATTTTTTTTCCATATATAATATATATATATATATATATATATATATATATATTTTATATATATATATATATATATATATAAAATATATATATATAATATATATATATA
>JANAVB010010978.1:0-57788 GCA_029216955.1 Iris pallida
CCAGATTGACCCATCTCTTTTGGGCTGACGGTTTCTTGTCGTTCGATTACGAACTAT
Source organism: Iris pallida (assembly GCA_029216955.1). Lineage (NCBI taxonomy): Eukaryota > Viridiplantae > Streptophyta > Magnoliopsida > Asparagales > Iridaceae > Iris > Iris pallida. The sequence goes on from JANAVB010010978.1 coordinate 58, forward strand.
TTGGAGATTCACTAGCATTCGATTCTACATATAAAACAAATAGAAGTCAATGCCGTTGGTGGTTCTAGTGGGTACAAACAATCATGCGATTACTTGTGTGTTTGGGTTTGCAATGATCCACAATGAGACGCGGAGACTTATCTTGGTTCTAATTCCTAGAGTGTATGAATGGCAAATTACCATTGACAGTTCTCACGGATGGTTGCAGATCCATGAATAAAGCAATTGAGGATTTAATGCCCAGCGTAGTTCATCGAACGTGCTCATGGCATATCCTTAACAATGCTGCCAAAAATGTACACCGAGAGGGTTTTCACAATAAACTGAGACTTCTGATTAAAAGGTACATAGCACACTTGCTACTTTACTTTGACGTATGTTGTTGTTACAATATCACAACTTTAGTTAATGTCCATGTTTTCTAAACAGGTACTATTCAGTCGAAGAATTTGAAAATCCGTTGGCAGCAGATGCTAACAGATTATAATTTAGAAAACAATGAGTGGACCACTGCATTGTACAGAACGAGGGAGCGATGGGCGGACACATTCCTACGTGGTAATTATTTTGGCGGTTCTACAGCAACAAATAGATGTGAATCTATGAATGCTTTTCTGAAAAGGTTTTTGAATGAGAAGCTGCCACTTTGGAAGGCCCTTCAAAATTGTGACCACGGTTTGGCGGCCTTACGTTACGGCCATATGGGTAAGCATGTCAATGATAAATTCTCAACACCAGTTGTGAATCAAACTAGCATGGCCGTAATAGAAGGTAAATTTGCCGCAATTTACACTAAAAAGGTGTTTATAGATGTAAGGAATGAAATCACACGTTCTGATGCATATATTGTTCCCCATCATCACATCGTAAGAGGGACAGAAGTTTGCACTGTCCAAAAGTATTTGTCGCCAGACAGTGTCAACCGTAAGGTTACATTTCTTCCGGCCGACAACATCATAACATGTGAATGCATGTGGATGGAGACCAAGGGGATTCCTTGTAGGCATATTTTTGCAGCAATGAAGAGATTACAAATTGGAGATATTCCAAAGAACTTGATAAAATCTCGTTGGCTCAAGGATTGCAAAGAGAGTTATCTCTCCGGACCTGGCTCAGAAAGAAGATTCATCCACCCAGACATTATTGAGAGCAGAAGGTATGGTGCTATTAATGAACAAGTTAATCTGTTTACATACTATTGTAAAAAATCAAGCAAAGTTCAAGAGAGGGGAACGGAGTTGATGTCGTCTGTTCTGATGGAGTTGAAAGAAATGGTGTCCGATATTGGCGAAGAAGAACAAATGGTAGCTGATGCAGTTCAAGGAGTGCATGAAGCTTTAAAAGAGCCAAATCCGGTAGCAACAAAAGGAAGGCCTTCTCAAGGGAAATCAAGCCAGCCTACAGAAAGTCAATCTATCCCGAAGGCTAGAATATGTAGATTTTGTAAAAAAACTGGTCACGATTATCGTAATTGTAAAGTACGAAAGCGAAAAAGTGAAAATGAGCAAATGGAATAAAATGAAACGTCGTTGACTTAAGATAATGTCTTTCTTATGTGGCAAGATGTCATTCACACGAGACAACTAGATAAAAAAATATGTTCTCCAATGCAAAAGTTTGAGAAGACAATTAGATAAAAATGGAGAACATTAAATTCCAATTTCAAAACGTAGTACATCAAAAATGGAGAAAATATGTTCTCCGTGCAGTTCAAAACGGAGAATAACATTCTCCGTTTCAAATGACACGGTGAATTTCATTCTCCGTTTCAAATTAAAACGGAGAATGAACATTCTAATGTGTTTTTAACACTGGGAATCTTATTCTCCGTTTCAAAATAAACGGAGAATACCGTTCTCCGTTCCAAATTAAACGGCGAATAGTATCCTCAATCGTTTTAATACTGGGAACGGCATTCTCCGTAAAGTTCAAAACGGAGAATATAATTCTCCGTTACAAAAGAAACGGAGAATATAATTCTCCGTTTTAAATTAAAACGGAGAATGAACATTCTAATTTGTTTTTAACACTGTGAATGCTATTCTCCGTTTAATTCAAAACGGAGAATGTTATTCTCCGTTTAATAAAACACGGAGAATGCTATTGTGGTGTCGTGGTTACACTGCTAGACTTGTATTCAAGAGGTCATTGGTTCAAATCTTGACTATAACAATATTTTGTTTTACTTATACTTTTTTTGTAAGTTAATTATGGGTGCTATTTAAAAGGGAAAAAACTTTGATACAGGCACCTATGTATGACATGTGGGCCATCTCAAAAAATAATGTGTATATATATATGTTTACACGTTTTACAAAGCAAGAGGGGACCACATGTCATACATCGGGGTATCAAAACTTTGAAAAGAGTTTTGTTAGAAAAGAGTTTTGTGGGCCCTATTAAAATTTATGTATATATATATATTTGTACACATTTTTTTAAGCAGGAAGGGCCCACATGTCATACATAGGGGGTATCAAAACTTTGATACCCCCTACTGTATCAAGAAAAAAAACTTTGATACAGTAGGGGGTATCAAAGTTGGCAGAATTCGAAGGGGTATATTCATTGCTATTAATGGCATTGGTATTGATGGAAATTAATTGTTCCAGTCTTACTTAGCTTTAATTGAGCAGGGGCAGAATTCGAAGTGACTGCCTTTTTGGCGCATGAGTCCGAGTTGTTCCATGCCTATAAATGCCAGTAGTGTAGAGAGAGTTTGTTCTCATCTCACTTAGCTTTTCTTGTGGCGATGGACTCTACCGATCCTCCGCCTTGGCAAGACTCTTTCCTCTTGGTTGTCGATCTCCTCGTTCGAAGAAGCTTTGGTGGTGAAGTCCTTCAGAAGACTGACATGTGCCTGGGTTTGGATTTATTGCCATTCCACGCTCTGTCGAAGCGCCCGCACGTTGATTGGCTCGGACTATGCACGGTGTTCCTTTGCCGCCAGGAGTTCATCTCTTCAACGTGTTCCATTGGTCCGACGATGCACGGTGGTGAAGTCCTTCAGAAGACTGAGATGTGCATGAGTTTGGAGTTTATTATCGTTCCACGCTCTGTCGAATCGCCAGCCAGGAGTCTATCCCTTCGACATGTTCCTTGTTGAACAAGTATGGCTTTGCACGGTGCTCTGCCACAAGTTAACAAAATTCCTTGAGACAGGGGGTTCCTTTGCCTCATGAGTCTATCTCTTCTACATGTTCCTTGTTGAAGAAGGGTGGCTTTGCACGGTGCTCTGCCTCAAAACAAAATTCCTTGGGGCAGTGGGTTCCTTTGCCTCAGTGAGTTCCTTTGCACGGAGGATGCACGATGAAGTGACTTGCCTCAAGGAGTCATGCAACGGTTTCTATGCTCTGACGATGCACGATGAATACGACGCGGACACGAACTGAAAGACGACAGAGAACAACACTCCTTGACAGTTGAAGCTTTCAATTGAATTCCTTGAGAACAACACTCCTCTGACGATGCACGATGAAGTGTTTTGCTTCAAGGAATCCAATTGAAAACTTCAACTGTCAAGGAGTGTTGTTCTCTGTCGTCTTTCAGTTCGTGTCCGCGTGGTAGATGGTATTGATCGTGCATGGTCAGAGCATAGGAACCGTAGCATGACTCCTTGAGGCAAGTCACTTCATCGTTCATCCTCCGTGCAAAGGAACTCACTGAGGCAAAGGAACCCACTGCCTCAAGGAATTTTGTTTTGAGGGAGAGCACCGTGCAAAGCCATCCTTCTTCAACAAGGAACATGTCGAAGAGATAGACTCCTGAGGCTAAGGAACCCACTGCCCTTTTGGCGCATGAGTTCGAGTTGTTTCATATGTAAATAAAAGTCAAACTTTTCGTGGTTTTGACGATGTAAATGTAATTCAAAAATGATTATATTATAAAAGCAGAGCTTATAAAAGACAGAAGTTCCTTGCCCAATTACATCATAATTACATTGTTGTTTTACAATGTCATTGCTAGGATCGATTTACATATTTGCTTGAAAGCAACTCCTTAGCCCATGCCAACCTCATCTTTGTCATCTTCTGGTGAGTTTCATTGTCATTTCCTCCCGGTATTTCGAAGGGAGGATTCGTCAACCTATTCATATAATACGCCGTGTACAAGAGGCAGTTGGGTGCCCGTTGTTGTGGGCAATTTAGAGAACAATTCAGCACTTTGCTCTCATACTCCTTCTTCGCCGGGCATCTCTCCCTCATCATATCAACTTTTCTCCTGACGATAGGCTCTAAGGTTTTCTTCGTTAATTCTGCATCCACCTTGCACGTATCGTACGTGGTTTGCAACAAGGAGTTGTAGTGTGTCCAGTCGTAGGAGATAAAGTTGAATGTGAGCAGAGTATAGTGTTTGATGGTTGCATTAAAAAGTGGGATCAATAACAACTCTATGTCGTCCTCCAAACCCATGACGAAGTCTTCTACTTTTTGGATGTCTTCACAGGCGCCGGGTTTTGCGGTTTCTTCATTGACACGTTGAATGACGGTCTGTTGTTTCCCAAAAACAATACACAATATCATGAGTAATTTTTTTTCTGTCATTTTTCATCGGTGTACACATGAATATGGATTTTTCTGTTTGAATACTTACCAATGTGTGGGCCGACATGAATGCAGACCACTTATGTGATTGGGCCGCCGGCTTTTTTTTCTGGATCAATGGCACCTTCTTCGAACTAGACGGGGCACACCTTTTACTGCCTTGAATTTCTCTCATCTTTCTTATTATTATGTCCAGTATGCCATGCTCCATGTCGTCATAGTTGAGTATGTCTTGCATGTCTACTGCCGACAGCTGGACTGAAACTTCATTTTCACCCTCTTCCGGAAAAAATTCGTATACCATATCACTGCACATAAATTTAGTTTACATTAAATTAATAAATATAGATTCTCATTACATAATTGTGAAAAAAGTCTAGAAAAAAGGAACGAAAAAAAGGGTTCAGAATACATACTTTGGAGAATTCTTTCTGGGAATTACGATGTCGATGTATTGTTTCTTCAGCTCTTCATCCGCATGTTTCCAAAGTAAGAGTTCATCGCATTCCCTTAGTATGACGTGGTTCTTCTTTAATTCAGCCATTTTGGCGTCTTCTCGGGATTTCGTAGCGTCATTAACCTTCCGCTTTTTATTAGCCTCTCCAACTGTATTGCTTTTAATTAACCTCTTTCCCCCCGATCCTCCTCTTCTTCTGACTTCTCTTGGAGCAGCAGGTTCAGCAGCAGCTTGTAACTCCTCATTCTGAAGTACTTTAGCCATGGCTTCGAGATCTTTAATTTTGCAATCCTTTTCATTGGCTTCAATCTTAAATGATTCAACTTTATTTTGAAGCTCCCTTTTCTCCTCAACGAGCCTTTCATTTGTTTCTCTGAGTTGTTTGGTTGTTCGCACTGAAATAAAACAAACAACAATGAAATGTATGATGTGAACCTAACACGGAGAATGACATTCTCCGTATAATATAATACGGAGAATAGAATTCTCCGTTTGGAATTACACGGAGAATAACCTTTCCAGTATCGACATGATATGGAATAGCAATTATCCGTTCCAAATAACACGGAGAATGACTATTCTCCGTGTTATAGTACACGGAGAATAGTCATTCTCCTGGAAGATTACAAATCAGGAATTTGAAATAGAAAAGATTTTACCTTGTGCATGTAGATCTGATTTAAGAACAGAATTCTGCTTTCTCAAATCCTCCAGTTCATGCACAGAGCCCTCCATCAGAACGTTGACTGCACGTTGTTGTAATTCTTGTGCCTCGAGCTCTTTCAGCTTTTCTTTGAGTTTCTCGTTCTCAAGGTTGGCTGCACGTAACTGCGCTCCTTGTGCCTCCATCTCTTTTAAATTTTCTTTGAGTTCTTCATTCTGCGCTTTAAGAACAGAATTCTGCTTTCTCAAATCCTCCAGTTCATGCACAGAGCCCTCCATCAGAACGTTGACTGTACGTTGTTGTGATTCTTGTGCCTCGAGCTCTTTCAACTTTTCTTTGAGTTCTTCATTCTGCGCAAGAATATCAGAATGATGTCTTCTCAAATCCTCCAGTTCATGCACAGAGCCCTCCATCACAACGTTGACTGCACGTTGTTGCTCTTCTTCTGCCTGGAGCACTTTCAGCTTTTCTTTGAGTATGGCATTATCAAAGTTGGCTGCACGTAACTGCGCTCCTTGTGCCTCCATCTCTTTCAACTTTTCTTTCAGTTCTTCATTCTGCGCAAGAATATCAGAATGATGTCTTCTCAAATCCTCCAATTCCTTTGCTGAGTCGTCCATCACAGCGCCCATTTCATGATGCGGTGTTATCCGTTGTTCATCAAAATTATCCCCACCTGCTTCTTGGTGTTCTTCCTCTCCCTCTTTTTCAACTTCTTCTATAGGTGGCTCCTCTTCTTTGTGCCCTTCTTCTTCCCCAACAGGTATAACCAGATCTTCCAATATCATCTTCGATCTCATTTTGTTGTGATATTCGGCCTTGAGGAAGTTTGAGATATCGTACCCATTCCATGTGAAAAATCTTGGGTAATCAGGAATTGGGGCGAACTTCCTTTCCACAAATTTACTATGTTCTGCAAACCAATAGAGGAAGTATATTGTGCAACCTTCCAATTTGTGGAAAGCCATTGAGTAATCCCCCTGTTCAGTTTTGCTTCTACTCCTCTTTAAGCTATCCATTACATATGCCAGGATTAACCTTGGCCAGCATATACTGTTGATCACGTCCACACTGTCTACCAAGGCCAAGAATCTGTACGGCAAATTTGAACCGCCAGACTTTGTGAAGAATACAGTTTGGCACAAGTGGAAGATTATTAGCTTGGCCAAATCATCTGGATTAACAGCGTTATCTCCGCCACGAAGCCGTCGTAACAATTCAAAGAACTTGTCTCTCACTTCCTTATTCGTGACTTCTGAGTGTTTGCCCTTAGTATTAGCCAGCAATCTTGTGAAATGATCTCTGCACAGGCTCAATGATGCTGGTGGTGTGGGCTGCTGTTGTTTTTCCTTTATCAATCTTCTGTAAGAAACATCATCAACGCTTTCTTCATTCAGCGGTAGACCGAATATGACTGCCATATCCTTGACGCTTGGCGCGATTTTAACAGTGGTGCTCAATTCAAAGCACCCGACGCCATCTTCTTCTTCTGTGTAACTTGCAATTAAATTCTCAAGCCCTTCCGTTACCTTGGCCATTTCGGAGACGTGGACTCTGTTTTGGTAGAAAATCTCGACAAAATTCCAGAAACCGGTATTCTTCAAGGAACCAATAACTGGCTCAGGTAAACGGCCAGCATCTCGATTGACCTCCTCCATAAGATTTAGCATTGGCTTGAAGGTAGAACGGAAAAGTCTTGAATCCTTATTCCTGACAGATTTTCTTTCTGCAAAACAAAAAAAAAACCAAAAATTAGGTCGGAGAATGGCCATTCTTTTGGGTTTTAACACTGGGAACGGCATTCTCCGTTTCAAGTTAGACGGAGAATGACATTATCCGTTCCAAATTAAACGGCGAATAGAATTTAACATTCAAATGCGTTTTATGACGGAGAATGTCATTTTCCTTGAAATATATACAGAATTTGCGAACATAAAATCAAAGTTATACCTTCTGTTTACACTTCTTCTTGCACTTCTTTTTGTTTAGCAACTTTTTCCTTTTTCTTTTTTGCAACTTTCTTAGAATAGGGTTTCCGTTGTTCTCCGTCTGTCGCTTTTGGATTTTCTGTAACTGGTGCATCTTCTCTATTTGGTAATGCTGCCGGTGATGATTCTGCCGCTGATGCCGACATGGTGTGAATATTGCGAATGGGGAGGAAGGTTTGAAGATTTTGGAGGAGAATGATCTAGGTTTGAGTACAGAGTGGAGTATGGAAGAAGAGGAGGCTCCGAAACGGTTTTCTTTTTCCCTTTTCTTTTTTTAATAAAAGGGTTCGGGGGTATTTTGAATTAATTAGAAGGGCAAAAATGTCATTCGATGGAAGGGCAAAATACTCCTTTCTGCTTAATTAAAAAGAATTGAAGCCGTTTGGCAAAAATGTCATTACAACTCAACAAAACAAATGAACATAATACATTAGGGCTTTCCATACATTAAATATAAAAGAAGAAGAAAAAAAATCATCGTCTTCCATATTCAACCAGATTGGACTTCTTTTTTAGCTCTTCATTGTGCTCTGAAGTTGTAATCCATTCAGCAACTATGCGTCTTTCCTTTTCCGCATCAAACTGCATATAACAAACAAACATCAAAAATATTGCTCTAAAAAGTTGAAGTTTTTGACGACATATTTTCATACTTACATCGATAGAACGGTAGTCCAGGCTACATCGGTCTTTCATGAATGCAATTAAAAAAATTCCACAATCAACTAAATTGCCTTGGCGGGGAACATAAGAAGGACGTTTTATTGCAAAAGTAGAAAAGCTGAACCTGGCATCTCTCAGCTTCAAAATCTCTTCTTCGAGAAAGATATCCAAATTTGAAAGCTACAATTACCAGAAAACAATATGTATTGGTATAATGCGTATTCTTGTACCCAATTCATAAAAATTGATAAATATGAGCTTACTATTTCTTTTATAACTGTTCTGCTTTGAATCGGATCATCTTTAGATGCAAGTGAGTCCCAAATTTCAACAGTCATGTTTTTAAACACAACTCTTGCAAGAGTATAGTGTTCGCCCAAATGAATGGGTATGTATATCTGAATCAGGATAATTAGGTAAAACAAATTAGTAAATTTTCAGAAAATTAGGATTAATAATTAAACATAAATACATTAATACCTCTTTACAAGTGCTTAAAGATCCCATGTAATCCTGAAAGTATTTAAACTTCTTCCATAATTCATGAGGCCTTTTGACGGATGGAGGTAACGTGGCTTTCTACATACACATCAATTAATACATTACGAAGGACAAACAAACGAGAAAATTGTTAATGCATATGCATTGAAGAATAAAATGCTCACTCACCGACATCCTTATTGGTAAAAACCATACTTTAGCTTTATTGGAGGTTCTTTTCCGTTCCTCCGCGGTGAGAAGAGCAGAGACAATACTTACAATCTGAATAAAACATTAAAAATGTCAGCGATGGAATCGAAGTAAACATAGATGGCATCTAAGAAGAAATATACTATCTATACATACCCCATTGGTAATTCTCGTTAAAGGAGCTAAGGTCTTCATCTCCCACCGAGACACATAGGTTTTGTTGCAAGATGATATTATTTCTCTAAGAAAAGAAACGAATAAATTAGGAGAAAAAAACTGTTGGAATTAAATCAAAACTCATATTACTTACTCGTCAGGTCTATCATCTGCAAAAATATAGTCGTAATATCTCGAAGAAACACTAGTACAATTGCTAGGCTTCGAGGTTGAACCCCTTATTAAATTTTTGGATGGTGTGACCGGCTGTAAATTTCGACGCATTCTTTTAGAAGGACTGCTAAAGTCAGTTTCTTCTTCTTCTATAGCGTCCAATGCGAGATATCGGTCCAATGCTTTACTACGAGACTGCAGCTCCACGTCCTCCTCTTCGGAAGAAGATTCAACGGAAACCACCTTCACATTATTAAATGCTCTAGATGAAGATGCCTCCTTCAAAGCTTGAGATTCTTCAATCTTATCCAAACGCCGAGATAACTTCATTTGTTCAATTTTTATCTTTGCAACATCAGCTGAAATCGTCGACAGATGTTGTTCAATCTTGCGCAACAAACGCGGAATGAAGATTTCATTTGGATTTGGCATCCAATCTTCTACGTCTTCTACATTTCCCCCCACACGAGTAGACATCTTGAGAACAAGAAAACTATTGTATTTCAGAAAACTATTCTATGTATTTCAGAATGAATAATAGTACTATGAAACAAGAAAACTATTGTATATATAGCAAGAGAGAAGTACAAAAAGTGAGGAAGATGGAAAGACAAATAAATTTCGAGACTAGCAAATAATCTACTAGCCGTTTGATTAAGGAGAGCTCGAGGAAGATTCTACTAGCCGTTTGATTGAGGAGGGCTCGAGGAAGATTCTACTATCCGTTTGAAAATTACAAAAGGTTATCGTGATCAACTCCAATTAAGGAACTCTATAAGAGGTTTAATTCCGCTTGATTGAGGAACTCGACGAAGTCCACCGCGAACCGGAACTTCTTCTTTTCTTCTTCATCTCCGTTTCTCCTTCCAGCACCACCATGCCCTGTAGATTTATAACAAAAATATTAAATTGTTAGATGAAACAAAAAAACTAAATACGGAAAGATTACTAAATCAAAATCAAACATAACACATATTCATAGAAAACATGAGATTAAAGATGAAAGTGCCACAGAAGCAACACCACAATTTTACAACAACTAAGCAGACTCTGCTAAGCAATAACTAAAATTAGGGATTGTGTCCTCCTTGGATTTAATTTACACAAAGAAGAGATTTGAGAGAACGAGCTTTTGTCGGCTTCCTTAATGTACCATTCTCCGTCTTAAATGTACCATTCTCCGTCCATTCGCCGTATTAAAAGCAAAGAGAATGGCCATTCTCCGTGTTAAAAGCAAAGTGAATGGCCATTCTCCGTCCATTCGCCGTATTCACCGTCCATTCGCCGTATTAAAAGCAAAGAGAATGGTCATTCGCCGTATTCTCCGTCCATTCTCCGTCCTAAATGTACCATTCTCCGTCCATTCGCCGTATTAAAAGCAAAGAGAATGGCCATTCTCCGTCCATTGGCCGTATTCACCGTCCATTCGCCATATTAAAAGCAAAGAGAATGGCCATTCTCCGTCCATTCGCCGTATTCACCGTCCATTCGCCATATTAAAAGCAAAGAGAATGGCCATTCGCCGTATTCTCCGTCCTAAATGTACCATTCTCCGTCCTAAATGTACCATTCTCCGTGTTAAAAGCAAAGAGAATGGCCATTTTTTGTCCAAAAAAATATTCTCCTCGAAAATATTATCTTTAGAAAAGTTAAAAAATAATCCGCCCGACCTCAGAAGCAGGTTTCCTCAGTTCACCACCACCACCATGACATGTAGCTTTATTAACAAAATATTAAATTGTTAAATGAAAAATAAAATTTCAGACAATGGCATGGGCAGTAAAATTAGAGCGGCGCCGCTGGTACTTCTCCTTGTTCGAGGAGGCCTCGACGACGTCCGACGCGAAGCGGACCGATTCTTCTCGGCGCAGCTGGTACTCCTAATGAAAAATAAAATTTCAGACAATGGCATGGACAGTAAAATTAGAGCGGCGCCGCTGGTACTTCTCCTTGTTCGAGGAGGCCTCGACGACGTCCGACGCGAAGCGGACCGATTCTTCTCGGCGCAGCTGGTACTCCTCGTTGTTCTAGGGGTGCTCGACGACGTTCGACGCGATCCGAACCGTTTCTTATTTCCTTCTTCATCTCCGTTTCTCTTTCCACCACCACCAGCACCACCACGACTACCATGGCCTGTAACCCAAAAAAAAAAGGTTCAGATTAAATTGGATGGAATTTTGAGAGAGTAAATATGAGTTAATTTAGGGTGTTCATTGAAAAAATTAAAGTGAAGAATGACCTGCTAAAGCAAGTTACCAACAGGTCAGAAGTCTAAATCAGCATTAAATGATATCTCCTGTATTATTTTATCTGAATTAAACCTGAACCGTTGGATTAAAATCCAACGGTCCAGATTTCGGATGTATCGATACATCCATTTCCAGCGGATGTATTGTAGAATTTTCCTATATATATATATATATATATATATATATATATATATATATATATATATATATATTCAGATTTTTAGATCGATATTTATATAAATATAGTGGGTTCTATATATAGAACTACCTATATAAATCCTTAACCTTAGCTAACCACCTTTCGTATCTAACTAAGCAACCAACACCTACAATACCCAAATCCGACCCATGTGGACAACACCATGCTTGTCCGACCATAGCAAAATAGCCCCCCTTGGCCAACCACCTATAGACCCTATAAACCCATGTTCCAAGCCCATAAACTCACCTTCCCAAGCCTATAGGCCGATAAATGCCTATATAAATGCCTATATATATGTAATAACTTCATAAAATCCTAACCCTATCACCATCATTTACCACCCAAGAGTAGCCCCTCGCCATTAATTCTGAAAATAGTAGCCCTCTCCCCTCTCCTTCATCATCGTTTCCCTCCACAACAGCTTCCAATCATCTCCTCCCACTCAAAGTCTCTCCTTTAACTCATTTCTCCACCAAAACTCCATTAAACTTCCAAAAAGCCCCACATTTACCATCCAACCTTCACGAACCATTGCTAACACCTTCAAACCCATTAAGAGGGGGTTAGCAAGCAAGCAAAGCAAGAAAGTTGGGATTTTGGACAAGGAGTAGCACCCACAATCCTTCTAGTAAAGTATTTCGGTAAAGTTTTCATCTTTTTCCATCTCAAATTCCATGCTATTAATTCTGTAAGAAATCTGAGTTTAATATCATATAAATTAGATTTTGATCTCTTTTATCCTATATTTTTATCTCTAGAAGTTTGATTATTGAGAAATCGGGTTACGGTAGAGCTAAATTTAAGCACCATTGTAAAGGAACTTTAGGAAATTGTTAGAATTTTTCAAAACTGAATCTAGTGTAGGTTTATTACTGTAAAATATAATTTTTAAGCAATTTTTCATGATTTTATCATCTTAGATCTGATCGAAAAAAATAGGGATCAAAATACTAGCTTTTCGGATAAGTTGCTGACATAGAATAGCCAAAACTTGGTGGTTAATTGGGCTATTGAATCCAAGTTTATTTTTTGTGAAATAATCAGAATTAAATATGTTTTAAAATATTATTTCATGTATTATTTCATGAATTTTCTTTAAAATTCTAAATCTAGAATTCAGAGGTTAATTCCATATAAATTATATTTAAATCATTATTTTTATGATTTTAGATGATTTATATGCATACCCTTGAAGTAGGAACTTAACCGAGAATTTTGGAAGTCGAAAACCGTAAAACTAGGTCCCGATATCTCATGGAAACATGTGTGTTGTTGTGTATGAATTTAATGGTTCCATGAGGTATTTGGACATGGTTATTTATGGTTAGTTATAATAATTTAGATAATTTAGTCATATTATAAGATACTTAAAGTAGTTAATTAAATGTTTATAGGAATATTTGTAAAGATAAATATTTATAAATGATCTTCTGTACATATGTCTTGTATATCTGTAAGGTTATATTTACGTACATGATTATTTTTATATATGAATTTCAGTCTAAAATCTAGAAAGTTAAAATATCTATTTTAGGGGATATAAGTATTATCAAATATATTAATTTTTCAAATAAAATCGTTTTCAAAACAAACCTTTAATTGATTTCTAAATATTATCTACGAACTTATGTCATATCTATATTATTATTTTAGAAGTGTTATCGGTGTAATTATAATAATCAAAAGAAGTTTCTTAATATATATCGATTGCACGGAGGAAACTATTTTTCATAAATAAACCCTAATAAGGACTTGATTAGATGCATGTGTGGTATGTAATTTTTGGTTGTCTGTCTTAGGCTCTAGTAGATTCTTTGAGGACTGTAGCAACTATAGTTCATGCCGAGGTTTAGATACGACTTTTGGTTTTTGCAGAATCAGCACAGATTGGACAAACTCCAGGCAAATATACATTGCTAACTTGTACAGTATTACGCATATTTATGTCCAGTCATTCTAGTTCATGTATATTTCTTTCTTGTACTATCACATGATTCTTGTACATGCCTCATGATGTTTTCTTACTTGTATTTTTTATATGCTACGTGTCTTTCTTTTCTTGTCACATATTAGGTCTACGCTACACTAATACTTGATTAGATTTCCGTGTACTTGTGTGTTAACTTGACTTGATCTGATTACATGTATTTGTCATGACTTGACCTTGACCTGTTATTAGACGTTGACTATACCTGATCATTCTCGTTCATGAGCTCCTATTGGGCTGCGAAGGAGACTTACTATAGTTATGGAGTCCCCATTGGCCTACTTACTATAGGACTGTGAGCTCCCGTTGAGTTGCAGTTATCCCGATTTACTTGTAGTGACGACATGTCTTTGTCTTCATATTTCACCTTTATACTGTTTAGTCTTCAGTCTTTATTACTTGTAGTTATTCCTGTCTTTCTATGCATGTTATTTATTGTTACATTTGGCATGTATATTATGTATCTTGATAGTCCCCTAAGGACCTGGTGATCTCTCCGGATTATTGCTAAGATCTGATATAGGCATCGTGAGAGCGACATCTTCGGGATCTTCAGGTATCAATTGCTGATGTCTTCTCATTCTATCTTCCGCAGTTATTTTTTATTTAGTTTTATAGTAGTTTAGTTAGTTTTGTGGATGTTGTTATGATTATATGGACACATGTTCTGATTTTTACAGCTTATACGTATTTGAGTCGGACTATAGTCTGGTTAGATACGGAGCTGGCATTTTATGTATCCTAATTATACGTATTTTGTGACTGGGACGTTACAGCTAGGGACTTCTTCCTCGAGTAGAGTTAACTAGGTCAAGAATAGTTCCTCAAGAGAAGGTGCTTTACTTATGAACAGACAAACGAAACTCTATGTGATCATTCGCCGAAATAGGCCTACCTAACTGGTTGCAATGTACATTATTTCTTTGTGCATATCCTAGTGCGTTAGTGTCATCCTGTTGGAGGTCACAGTGGAGTTTTGTAGTCAGTGGTAGATGTAGCTTTTAGAGGGGTGGCAATGGAGGTTGGAGGCTGTTGGGAATACCAGGTGTAGAGCTCCTAGAAGCTAATAAGCATGGACACTCAAAAATTCATGTCGTGTCGTGTTGGACACACGTATTGGACATGCCACAAACACTCAAAAATACACTAAGACGCAAAAATAGGTGTTGAATCCGTGTCTGAAATGTGTCGCGTCAAATCTGTGTCCGTGCAACATAGCTATAAGCTTGATAAGGTCCAGGTTCAGACATCGAGATTGTAAAAGACTCCATAGGATCGGAAAGGAGGAGGAAAAAATAGATTCGTGGATGTACATGGAATAAAAAAAGTGATAGTAATTGTGCTTAAAATACTTTCTTAATTTGTATCAATTCAAGTGCGGAAATTAAAAGCCATCATATTTTCTATCTAATATTCTCAAATCACTAAATCAGATTCGATCAATCCAACCGTGAATAACAGTATATATATATATATATATATATATATATATATATATATATGGGGTCTTCATGCCCATTCGAGAGGGTACCCGAGTGAACAAGGGGTGAACCACATGATGCTTCAATGATTCCCGAGAAGTCTAAGTGCTTGTAGTAGTGTGTGCTTTTGTTAGTTCCTTGGTGCATATTGCCTAAGGATTGAGTTTTTGTGGGCCTCCGGGCTTTCTTCCTGCTTATTAACTGGGAGAGAGTAATAAATTTACCGTCTTCAATATATATATATATATATATATATATATATATATATATATATATATATAGAGAGAGAGAGAGAGAGAGAGAGAGAATGAAATATGTAGACTTTCACATACAAAGTTACAAACATCCCAAATTTTCTCACCATCCACTTTTTCTCCACACCCTCCCTTTCTATTTGCATGTGTAATATAGATAAATGGGCAGGCTAGTGCGTAGGAAGATGGAGAATGTGTGTGTGTGTGGGAGAAGGGGGTGGACATTTGAACATATCCACGAAAATACAAGGACCATCCAACTGATGCTTCCACTGTCATCTATCTCTGCATACTAAACATTGCAATCAAGTAATAAAATCCCAGTCCGATCGGCATACAAATCCTTTCCGACTTGTACATAACTACTGCAACCCAACACTAACAATCGTTACCAAAAATTTATACTTTGTCGAAAGTAAATCACCATAACATGTTCAAATTGGACCCCTACAAACCCTACTTTTCCAATTTCAAACAATTACTTCAAAAGTTGTTGAAATTAACAGTCAATTAAACTCAATTCTAACAACCATTAACACGTTCAAATTAAACCCTACCATTCAACTGCCAACAATTACTTCAAAATTTGATGAAATCAGCGATGAACCAGTTCAATAAACTCGATTCAATTTCAAACACAGCTATATCAAAAAAAAGTCGGATTAGGTAAATACCAACAATCGCTTCCATAATTGACCAAAACAGCGATGACCCAGTTCAATTGAACTCAATCTAAACGTGAATACATAAAAAAAAAAAAAAAAATCCGATTTTGATGCCAGTAAAGTTGAGAACACCATAAGACCATCATCAGAAAAAGGGGAAAAAGCAAGCGGGAGATAGCTCACCGTTGCTGGTGTACCACGATCCTGCATGCGAAGCCTTCCTGACTCTCTCCATCGATCGCCGGAATCAAAACCCTAGCTTTGAATTGACGAAGGAATTTTTTTTTTCTCCCTTTCTTGAAAAAAACAATCGCAACTTGGGAGCGGAGAAGAAAAAAGGTTGGGAATTTGA
The DNA here is from genome assembly GCA_029216955.1 of Iris pallida. Lineage (NCBI taxonomy): Eukaryota > Viridiplantae > Streptophyta > Magnoliopsida > Asparagales > Iridaceae > Iris > Iris pallida. The sequence continues at coordinate 16,584 of JANAVB010010978.1, forward strand.
TTTGGAAGAGGTGGGTCACGATAACGTACAAAGATAAAGTTGCCCATCCGGTGCAATTTTGTATTTGGAATTTGCTTAGATGAGATACACGTGTCACTTCGGATGGTGTAGATTTGCAAATTATAAATACATAAAGTTTACTGATAAAATTCGGAATATTTGAAGCAAAAAAAAAAAATGAAATATTTAAAATTAATTTTCAAACTTTTTTTTTAGATGGGATACACACAGGACTTTGTTAGATTTTCAAACTTATTTCTAAGATATTTTTTTAATATTAGATTTGAAAAGGATATACGAATTCATCTTAACATATTTGAAAAAATCTAAGATTTCAAATTATTTTGGCTTAATTGCAACTTGATACCCTCAACTGCTACATTTTTTTAACTTAGATGCCCTAAACTCTTTTACTCGACAACTTAATATCATCAACTATTTAATATTTTAAATTTGATACCCAAAATGTAAAAAAAGAACAAAATTACTCCTCCCTTCACTTTCCAACCCCTCCCCCCCTCCCCTCCGCCGACTCATCACTCCCCTCCCCACCGCCGCCCCCTACTGCATCCACCACCTCCAGCCACCCTCATCCCCACCCCCTGCACGCTGCCCCCCCCCCCCTCCCGCGTCGTCTCCACTCCTCCCACCACGGCTGCACCCCCCCCCCTCCCTCTCCGGGCACACGTGGTAGCTTGTGGCTGAAAGGGGGGGGGGGGAGGGGGGGGGGGTTTGGACGGGAGGGGGAGGGCGAGTGGTCGGAAGGGGGGGGGGGGGTGTCATAGTCTTTTATTATTATTATTATTATTTTTATTTATTTATTTATTCTGTCCAAATTATTTTTTAGAATGTATGGGAAGAGTGGAGAAGAGGGACACCTCACCCTCCCTCTCTCCCCATTTATTTCTTTCCCACAAACACACACAAACACACCTCACCCCACCAGCTCACCCCCTCTCCCTCTATATAAAGTCACACACACACCCGAACCCCTCTCTCTCTGCTGTCGCTGCCGCCCGCCGCTGCCGCCGCCGCCCGCCGCTGCCGCCGTCCGCCTGCCGCCGTCCGCCGCCGCCAGCAACCGCCGGCCACCACCACCTCTTCATCCATCTCCTCCTTCATCTCCTTCCTCCTCTACTTCAACTCTCCAAGGAGGAAACCTAGGTAAAACCTAACTTTTCTCCCCAAATTTCCTTTCCATTTCCTTCTTAAATTTTGGGTTAAGCTTTACTAATGAAGGATACTTTGATCAATGATGGGAATTAATGTAGGAAATTGTGAGGAGAAGCCTAGATTTTCTTAAAACCCAAGGCAAGTCCTCCTCTCCTTCTTCTTCTCAATATTTCCATCTAGGTTAATGGAAATCATAATTATTCTTTTATTATCATGTTAAAATTCTGAAATTATAGCTTCATGAATATTTTGGTAATACCAGAAAATTGAAGTTGTAGGGTTTTAATCTTCAAAAAAAAAAAAAAATCTGAAATTTCATATCATAAGTTTGGAATATAATTAGTTAAGATAGTATCTCTGAATTTTGGTTTAGTTAAATTCTGAATTGATAATATTTAAATCAAGTCACGATATATTAAAATGATGCAAATTCTAATTTCTAGTGAATGATTAATTTGATAGACATAAACGAAAGTGTTATACATTTATGGTAATATATTCCGAACAAGTGGAAATCGAATAGACACAAATAGAGGGATCGATTTTGAACACGGACTCTGGACTTGCGATTTTGGACATGAACTATTGGACTCTTCATGAACAAACAAACACATGTGAACATATGGGACTCTCCCAGGGTAAGTCTGATACACATGTGAACTGAACAACAGAACCATTCACGGGAAGGTAAAGTATGAGGACTTGTTATTTTTCTACGTTCTTAATTCCTTTATGTGTACGCTATCTATATATATATACATACATATTACATATTGTATATATGTGTACTACCTATATAATATATATATACATACATATTGTATATAAACTATCTACAAATACATCTATGCATATTGTATACATATGTACTATCTACATAATATATATATACATACATATCATCTACAAATACATCTATACATATTATATATATATGTACTATCTACATAATGTATATATACATACCTATTATCTATATACATGATATATGAGTATATGCAAATATATGTATAGTATCTACATACTATCTACCTAGTATATAAATATATATATGTACATGTTTTCATTTTAAGTCTCTACATGTTGCCTAGTATAACTTGCAAGGGAAAATTATGGCTATCATTGTATTGCTTGCTAATTGCAAAAATCGACTTCCGACTGATTGCTAAAGAAAGGTAAAATATGCTTATTCCCTCGCTTGCAAAAAGGTAAAAGGTGTCTAATTATTTATCCTTCTTTACTTTTTATATAAACTGCATGGTCCGGTGTTGAGAGTTGCTCCACCGAAGGGGTCGGCGAGCCCAATTTTTATTTGCGTGGTTCCGGTGTTGAGAGTTGCTCCACCGAAGGGGTCGACGAGCCCATATTTTCTTATCATTTATATATGTTTTCTGTAAATTTGCGGGGCTCCTAAATACAAAGGAGACTCTGCCAAAATTTTTGAGAAATTCTAGAGATAGTTAAATTTCTGACTTTTGGAAAATTTTAGAAAGTTTCATATATAGGAAGCATTGGGCGGGGAGAACAACTGAATATTCCTAGATATCCCGTAACATAATAACAATAAAAGCTGATCAGTATTTCGGAAATCCGTACTTCTATTTTCAAATAGAGAGTACTAGCCCAAGGGAGGCTCGGAAATCAATGCATCTATTTCGACAGTAACATCAAATAGATGGTTTAGCCCAAGGGAGGCTCGGAATTCACAGCCTGATCCCAGGTTAACGGAATTGTTCACGGGAAGCATCTAGAGAATTATTCAGATTATTGTTCTCAATTGCATTGTATTAGATTTCATCTTACTCCAAAAGTAACTCATACCTACTTTGGTAGGCAGTTTGCTCAAGGGAAGCAAATCTTACAGAAAGCTCAAGGGAAGCTCGGAAATCTCACAATCCCTGGAGTAGGATGATGGTTACATGTGTCATTTTAGTAAAATTAAGGGTATATATATACATATATATATACTTACATACATACATGCAGTTGCACAAGTCTTTTAAAGAAAACCGCATATTTTAATTTTATTTATTTATATTTCATCGCCCTTGACCGAGGACTTGCTTGTCGTTTCTAAACGACCTAGTTTTGTTCACTAGGTGAAGAAGAAGACGTCTCTGCTGAAGTATCGCCGCAATACCTCGAGGAGTGAACCATTGCTTATAGCTAGGACGAGTACTTCTCAGTCATTATGCAATTTGCTTTTGTAATAAATCTGTATAAGAATTGTTGGAAAAGTTCCCTGTACAATATGCTTAATGTTATGAAATTCTGGTATTTTCCATTTTGCTGATATTACGGGCGACAATCGCGATTTCGGCGCGTAGCCTGGAGATGTGTTTCGGACGTCACCCTTCCATCCGGGAAGCGGGACGTGACACGTCTTTTAGTGGTGGCCCATGTAGGTCAGCAAAATGGAAAATACGAGGAATGGAACCTAGGTATACATAGACATAAGGTTCTAGACATTCATAACCACCATGCCTTAGGAGTTATTAAGAAGACAGTATAAGTAGTTAGTAGCCTCTTCCTTTACAATTTCCTCTCTAAAATCTTAGTCTTAGAGATACTAATCTAAGAAATTCCCGGTGTAGATCATGTCACGGTTCGTACCCTTTGCAAGGTTAGGAAATGACAGCCACTGCCTAGACGAGTATTATGCATTTGTAAGAAAGATGTGGCACGTAGCGCCAAAAGGGATGATAGAAGCCTATGGGGTCCACTATGAATTGAAATATCCAGTAGTGACAGACATAGACGACGAAAGAAAGGAGTACTATAACTCAGTGCACTACTACATCCTGATCAAGGCGGAACCCTCTGGAGACCCAGAAACTGACCGTAACGGCACCTTAGAAGAATGGCTGCAGACTCACCCCGACGTGAAGATTCACAATATAAGGAAGATGTGGATTTAAGGTCACTAAGTATAATTAATGTATGAATGTAAGTATATAAAGAGTGCAAGTAGGCATGAAGGAGCATGAATTTATAAATAATATGTAAATGTCTGACATGTATGCCTTGAATATAGTTAGAATGTAACCTACCAAATATGTAAGTCCTGAGGCTTATTGTACTATAAAGATGTATAAAAAAATATGCCTTTTCTAAATTCATATATTTCCTATAGGTAATTCTTACTTAAGGATATAATGAGTATAGGTATGGATCTATTCATGTCCAGCTTAGAATGGGATGGAAGTGATTACTCCCTATATCTATACCAACGGTATGCTAGAGCCATGTGGAGCGCACCCGATTGGTACGACGTGCATGTCTACCAGATATTCTATGGAGTCAGGCGTCCCATCATCCGAGACATCGAGGATGGCGCTGAAGTTGATTTTGAGAATATCACATATTGCCTCTATGTTCGGGATCCAAATTGCTTCTATATTGCACTGCATGGTTATGAGGGAACCCTAGAAGACTTTGAAAGATTACATCCAGAAGTAGAAATCCTTACTGAAGACAGAGTTCTCATTGAGGCAGTAGAATAGGAAGATGAACCCTGTACAAGTGAAGAAGAAAGTCTTTTATCAGTTGTACTATATGTTGGATATGTACAAGTATAGAGTAAAATAGATCACCATGTCACATTTTGGGAGGAATGGGTGACATGAGTAGATGTAGTACACAAAAAAAGAGGGGGGATAAAGTAGATGTGAAATGAGAGTGGAAGTATCATTTTGTACCACTCTCATTCAAAAAAAAAAAAAAATGAAATATAAATATGATTGTAAATACACTTGTGTTATAGATAAAACATTTCGGATGATTCCCGAAGGATTGCATTTTCAATTTCAGGATATGGACAACCACGATCGGCAAAATAGTACGTCCCCGCAAGAACCAACTGTAGCCGACATGTTTAAGCTATTCCAGCAATTATTGGAGTCTAATAGTCAACAAGCCCATGCTGCTCAGGCTACCAATACTACAATATTGGAGCAAATGCAGAACTCCAATAATACAAGGGACAGAGCCTTAAAAGACTTCAGGGATCTAAAGCCGCCTAAGTTTCAGGGGACTGAGAACGCAATAGAAGCAGGACAATGGCTGAAAACCATCGAGGGTCTAATGAAGGCTGCAAAGCTTCGACCTGAGGACATGGTGCCAGCAATTCGCATCCAGTTAGAAGACATCGCTGGATATTGGTGGAGTGCTGAATATCCTGAAGACTCTGATGAAGATATGACATGGACGGAATTCAAGAAGAAATTTGAAGAGAGATTCTATCCTAAATCAGCGCGGATAGAATTAGAGCGACAATTTAACTACCTTAAACAAGGAAGACGCACCGTTGATGAGTATGCTGTGGAATTTTCCAGACTCAGTCGATTCGCCCCTCACATGATAGCTGATGAAGAAACAAAAAATTCTAGGTTCTTGGAAGGGCTTGGGACCCAATTGAAAAGTAGGGTCGCGTCCTATCGGTGCCAGACCTTTTCTGAAGTAACAGAGGCTGCTCGCGACCAGGAGAGAATACTAAAAGAAGAGCAACCTTTTCGGTCCTCACATCCCAAAAGAACTTTTGAGGAAGGATCATCGTCTAACAAGAACCATTGGCAGGGACCACCTAAGCGTCCTCAGAATGGCAACCCAGATAAATTCATTATCTGCGACTACTGCCGGAAGCCAGGACATAAAAGAAATGTATGTAGGAGAAGATTGGGACTTTGTCTAAAGTGTGGAGCAGGAAACCATTCGACCGGTCAGTGCCCTCAGCTGCCTGTGATTGGAGCAATCCCACAAGGCTTCAACCAGGGATACCGACCGTTATTTCAGGAGACCAAACCACGACCGATGATTCAGGCACCACCACAAGCTGTCAGAACCAATAGAAATCAGCAAAGGCCGCCCTATGCCCCTCAGGCATATCAGTTCCAACAAGCACAACGGGCGATTCAAGCTCAGAATAATAATAATAAGAAGAGAAATAGGCAAGGCCAAGCGTTCGTAATGGGAGCTGAAGATGCAAATATTCCAGGAGAAGTGGTTTCAGGTACTATTCTAGTTTCCTCATATCCAGCTTCAGTATTATTTGATTCCGGGGCCACCCATTCATTTATAGCATCTTCCTTTATATCACAACGTAAGATAGATTCTCAACCTCTAACTAAACCATTAAGAGTCCTCACGGGAAATGGGGTGGTAGAAGTTAGTCGAGTATGTAGTAAATGTCCCATAAAACTGGGTGGAGGAGCTTTTCGTACCCGGTTACTTGTCTTTCCGACAAGCAATTATGATGTAATATTGGGTATGGATTGGCTGACTGCAACTTTAGCTAATATAGACTGTGGACAGGGGAAAATTTTATTCCAACTCCCTGACGGAGAGTCATATGAGTTTGTAAGGGACCAGAATGAATTCAATGCAGATGAATTAGCGAAATTTGAGTTACCCGTAATGTTACATGAATCAACAGAGCAGATATTTCCAAGGGTAGTAGAAGAATTCAAGGATGTGTTTCCAGAAGAATTGCCAGGACTACCTCCAGATAGAGCCGTAGAATTCTCTATAGATCTAATACCAGGGGCTGCACCCATAGCCAAAAAGATATACCCAATGAACAAAGAGGAGCTAGCTGAGTTAAATAAACAAATAAAGGAATTGTTATCAAAGGGATTTATTCAGCCTAGTGCTTCACCATGGGGTGCACCAGTATTATTTGTGAAAAAGAAAGATGGTACCTTACGCCTGGTGATTGACTATAGGGCCTTGAATGAGGTTACCATCAAGAATAAATATCCCTTACCTAGGACTGATCAACTGTTTGATCAGTTAGGAGAGGCAAGGGTATTTTCAAAAATTGATTTAAGATCTGGATACCATCAGGTAAAGGTGAAAAAAGAAGACATTCCAAAAACTGCATTTAGGACTCGGTATGGGCATTACGAATTCTTAGTTATGCCATTCGGGTTAACAAATGCACCAGCCATATTTATGGACCTGATGAATCGAATATTTTATCAATATCTGGATAAATTTGTAATTGTATTCATTGATGATATTCTTATATACTCCAAAAGTGAAGAAGAACATGAGAAACATTTGAGAATTGTACTGCAAACCTTGCGGGAAGAACAGTTATATGCCAAGCTTAGCAAATGTGAATTTTGGCTGGACCAAATACCTTTTCTAGGACATATTGTCAGCGGAGAAGGGATTTCGGTAGATCCGAAGAAAATAGAAGCAGTTAAGTCTTGGCCAACACCAAAGTCCGTAGCAGAAGTCAGAAGCTTTTTAGGACTAGCTGGTTACTATCGAAGATTCGTGGAGAATTTTTCAAGGATTGCAGAACCTTTAACCCGTCTTACCCGGAAGGAAGAAAAATTTATCTGGACGGAAAAATGTCAAGCAGCATTTGATGAGTTAAAGGAAAGGTTAATTACAGCCCCAATACTAGCATTACCATCTGGTTCAGGTGGATATGAAATATATAGTGATGCATCAGGCAAAGGCCTGGGGTGTGTACTAATGCAACATGGAAGAGTCATAGCATATGCGTCTCGACAGCTGAAGACACATGAAAGAAATTATCCAACACATGACCTTGAACTTGCTGCTGTGGTATTTGCCCTTAAGCTATGGAGACATTATTTATATGGAGAGAGAATTAAAATATATACAGACCACAAAAGCTTAAAATATGTCTTCACACAAAAAGAAATCAATATGAGACAAAGACGATGGCTAGAATTGCTGAAAGACTTCGATATGGAGTTAGAATATCATCCAGGAAAAGCCAATAAGGTGGCTGATGCTCTGAGTAGAAGACCCGAAGCTTTCCTTATGAATATACCTAAGGAAATCCTCGAGGATCTAAGAAAAATGGGAATTGAAGTAGTATGCCCGGTAACTGATGGGATATGGCAAAATTTACAAATACAATCCTCCTTAATAGATAGAATTAAAGAAGGACAGCAAAATGATCCAAAATTGTAGAAACTTTGGAAACAAACGGAGGCAGGACTCCAGACTGGTATAAGGAGGCATCCGGACGGATCCTTGAGACTCGGAGATCGATTATGTGTGCCCAGTGGAGATTTGAGAACAGAGGTCATGTCTGAAGCTCATAGTTCGCAATATTCCATTCATCCAGGCAGCACTAAGATGTATAAAGACTTAAAACAGACATTTTGGTGGCACGGAATGAAGAGAAAAATCGCCAGGTTTGTATCTAAATGTCTTGTGTGCCAACAAGTGAAAGCAGAACATCAGAGGACAGCAGGACTTCTCCAACCATTACCTATCCCCGAATGGAAATTGGAGCATCTTACCATGGATTTTGTGACAGGACTGCCTAGGACCCAAAGAGGAAATAATGCTATTTGGATCATTGTAGATAGACTCACTAAGTCCGCTCGATTTCTTCCTTTTCGAGTAGGACAATCAACAGAAGTACTAGCAGATATGTATTTGAAGCAGATTGTGAGTCAGCATGGGGTACCCGTAAGTATAGTGTCAGATAGGGATACCAGGTTTACTTCACATTTCTGGAGAAGTTTGCAGGAAAACCTTGGCACCCAGTTGAAATATAGCTCCGCTTACCATCCCCAAACAGACGGCCAGTCTGAAAGAACAATTCAGACCTTAGAAGACATGCTGAGAGCTTGTACCTTAGATTTTGGGGGAGCTTGGGATGATCGTCTACATCTGGTGGAATTTTCATATAACAACAGTTATCATGATAGTATCAAAATGGCTCCTTTTGAAGCACTGTATGGTAGAAAGTGCAGATCGCCGGTATGCTGGACCGACGTAGGAGAAAGACAGTTGTTAGGACCAGAACTGGTGACACAAACTGTGGATATAGTCAAGATAATAAGAAGTCACTTGCAAGCAGCCCAGGATAGACAGAAGATGTGGGCTGATAAGCATCGAAGAATACTGGAATTTCAACCTGGAGATCATGTCTTTCTGAAAATTTCACCAACTAAGGGAACAATCAGATTTGGGACCAGAGGAAAACTGAGTCCGAGGTACATTGGGCCCTTCGACATATTGGAGAAAGTAGAGAATGTATCATATCGGCTTGCCTTACCCCCAACACTAGAGGGAGTTCACAATGTATTCCATGTTTCTCAATTGCGAAGATATGTGTCGGACCCTAGCCATATACTCGACCATTCAGAAATTTCTGTTGGACCTACACTACGGATCGAACAGAAACCTGTTGGGATCTTGGATCGAAGAGAGAAGGTACTCCGCAATCGGATCATTCCATTAGTACGAGTCGCATGGAGTAAGGATTCGCCTGGAGATTCAACTTGGGAGAAGGAAGAAGATATGCGGAGGCAATATCCGTATCTATTCCATAAACCAGGTTAGTAATGAATCGTTGTACTAGTTATTTTAAATTCCGAGGACGGAATTTTCTTAAGGGGAGTAGACTTGTCATAGTCTTTTATTATTATTATTATTTTTATTTTTATTTATTTATTTATTCTGTCCAAATTATTTTTTAGAATGTATGGGAAGAGTGGAGAAGAGGGACACCTCACCCTCCCTCTCTCCCCATTTATTTCTTTCCCACAAACACACACAAACACACCTCACCCCACCAGCTCACCCCCTCTCCCTCTATATAAAGTCACACACACACCCGAACCCCTCTCTCTCTGCTGTCGCTGCCGCCCGCCGCTGCCGCCGCCGCCCGCCGCTGCCGCCGTCCGCCTGCCGCCGTCCGCCGCCGCCAGCAACCGCCGGCCACCACCACCTCTTCATCCATCTCCTCCTTCATCTCCTTCCTCCTCTACTTCAACTCTCCAAGGAGGAAACCTAGGTAAAACCTAACTTTTCTCCCCAAATTTCCTTTCCATTTCCTTCTTAAATTTTGGGTTAAGCTTTACTAATGAAGGATACTTTGATCAATGATGGGAATTAATGTAGGAAATTGTGAGGAGAAGCCTAGATTTTCTTAAAACCCAAGGCAAGTCCTCCTCTCCTTCTTCTTCTCAATATTTCCATCTAGGTTAATGGAAATCATAATTATTCTTTATTATCATGTTAAAATTCTGAAATTATAGCTTCATGAATATTTTGGTAATACCAGAAAATTGAAGTTGTAGGGTTTTAATCTTCAAAAAAAAAAAAAAAAATCTGAAATTTCATATCATAAGTTTGGAATATAATTAGTTAAGATAGTATCTCTGAATTTTGGTTTAGTTAAATTCTGAATTGATAATATTTAAATCAAGTCACGATATATTAAAATGATGCAAATTCTAATTTCTAGTGAATGATTAATTTGATAGACATAAACGAAAGTGTTATACATTTATGGTAATATATTCCGAACAAGTGGAAATCGAATAGACACAAATAGAGGGATCGATTTTGAACACGGACTCTGGACTTGCGATTTTGGACATGAACTATTGGACTCTTCATGAACAAACAAACACATGTGAACATATGGGACTCTCCCAGGGTAAGTCTGATACACATGTGAACTGAACAACAGAACCATTCACGGGAAGGTAAAGTATGAGGACTTGTTATTTTTCTACGTTCTTAATTCCTTTATGTGTACGCTATCTATATATATATACATACATATTACATATTGTATATATATGTGTACTACCTATATAATATATATATATATATACATACATATTGTATATAAACTATCTACAAATACATCTATGCATATTGTATACATATGTACTATCTACATAATATATATATACATACATATCATCTACAAATACATCTATACATATTATATATATATGTACTATCTACATAATGTATATATACATACCTATTATCTATATACATGATATATGAGTATATGCAAATATATGTATAGTATCTACATACTATCTACCTAGTATATAAATATATATATGTACATGTTTTCATTTTAAGTCTCTGCATGTTGCCTAGTATAACTTGCAAGGGAAAATTATGGCTATCATTGTATTGCTTGCTAATTGCAAAAATCGCCTTCCGACTGATTGCTAAAGAAAGGTAAAATATGCTTATTCCCTCGCTTGCAAAAAGGTAAAAGGTGTCTAATTATTTATCCTTCTTTACTTTTTATATAAACTGCATGGTCCGGTGTTGAGAGTTGCTCCACCGAAGGGGTCGGCGAGCCCAATTTTTATTTGCGTGGTTCCGGTATTGAGAGTTGCTCCACCGAAGGGGTCGGCGAGCCCATATTTTCTTATTATTTATATATGTTTTCTGTAAATTTGCGGGGCTCCTAAATACAAAGGAGACTCTGCCAAATTTTTTGAGAAATTCTAGAGATAGTTAAATTTCTGACTTTTGGAAAATTTTAGAAAGTTTCATATATAGGAAGCATTGGGCGGGGAGAACAACTGAATATTCCTAGATATCCCGTAACATAATAACAATAAAAGCTGATCAGTATTTCGGAAATCCATACTTCTATTTTCAAATAGAGAGTACTAGCCCAAGGGAGGCTCGGAAATCAATGCATCTATTTCGACAGTAACATCAAATAGATGGTTTAGCCCAAGGGAGGCTCGGAATTCACAGCCTGATCCCAGGTTAACGGGATTGTTCACGGGAAGCATCTAGAGAATTATTCAGATTATTGTTCTCAATTGCATTGTATTAGATTTCATCTTACTCCAAAAGTAACTCATACCTACTTTGGTAGGCAGTTTGCTCAAGGGAAGCAAATCTTACAGAAAGCTCAAGGGAAGCTCGGAAATCTCACAATCCCTGGAGTAGGATGATGGTTACATGTGTCATTTTAGTAAAATTAAGGGTATATATATACATATATATATACTTACATACATACATGCAGTTGCACAAGTCTTTTAAAGAAAACCGCATATTTTAATTTTATTTATTTATATTTCATCGCCCTTGACCGAGGACTTGCTTGTCGTTTCTAAACGACCTAGTTTTGTTCACTAGGTGAAGAAGAAGTCTCTGCTGAAGTATCGCCGCAATACCTCGAGGAGTGAACCATTGCTTATAGCTAGGACGAGTACTTCTCAGTCATTATGCAATTTGCTTTTGTAATAAATCTGTATAAGAATTGTTGGAAAAGTTCCCTGTACAATATGCTTAATGTTATGAAATTCTGGTATTTTCCATTTTGCTGATATTACGGGCGACAATCGCGATTTCGGCGCGTAGCCTGGAGATGTGTTTCGGACGTCACCCTTCCATCCGGGAAGCGGGACGTGACAGGGGGGGAGGGTAGCGGACGAGTGGCCGAAGAGGGGGTTGCGAGAGGTGGGGGGTTGGGAGTGCGGTGGATGAAGAGGTGGACGTTAGTGGGCGGGCGGGGGGTCGGAGAGTTTTTTTTTTTTTTTTTTTTTTTTTGGGGGGGGGGGGGGGGGGGGGGGGGGTGGCCGGAGGGAGGCTGCGGGGTAGGAGGAGTGGTGTAGTTTAAGTTTAGATTATGGATATTTTTTTCCAAATTTTTTTTTTCAGGATATCAAGTTGTCGAGTAAAAAAGTTCTGGGTATCAAATTGATGGAATAGTAAAGGGTATCAAGTTACAACTAAACCAATTTTTTATTTAAAAAAATATTTCTCCAATGCAATGTGATTTTTTTATTTAAAAAATCTATCTTCAATGCAATTGTCAAGTAAATTGTGAATTTGATGTGGCAAAAGTTATATAATATTGTGAAGTTGGAGGTCTAGCTATAGTCAATATACCTATCAATGTCTTCATCTCCACGTCATCAATTATAAATAATTAAAAAATTAGAAAAAAAAGGAAGAAAATGAGAAGTTGTCTTGGAATTTGGTAAAAAAAAAAAAATCTAAAGACAAGGCTTTTCTACTTCGTTATCTTAGTCAATTGAGATTCTGAAGCGCATGTGATGGTTCCAAAATCAAGTATTGGTTTAGGATTTGTTGATACGGTTACCAAATCACCTTTGGTCCACTATGACTCCAATTTGTGACTTTTAATAGGTGAATTAATTTTCATTTATAAAAGAAAGTTGGATACCAAATTTTTGTGTCCCATACAAAGGATATCGGTAAAATGAAAGATTACATGGTTATATTTAAAAATAAGGGTTGGAAAATAAAATGTTGGGAAGGGACCTCCATAGTAGCGCTACCAAGTGGAGGCTCACCAAATTTCTCCTCTAAATTACTCTTTTTAATATTTGGCATTTACATGCAAGTCTAATATTTTCTTATTTGTTTATAAGTCTCTTAGAAAGTTACTTCTTAATATTGTTATTGCATTAATAACATTTTTCCCCATCTCCGTTTTCACATTCTCAAACCCTCTTTTCTTTCCTTCCCCCTTATTCTTTTTTCTCTTTATTCATCATCTTTCGGCCTAGCACACATTTCTCTACCATAAAACCTTCAACATAGACTCATCCCCTTTTCCTTTTCAACCTATTGCTTATGTAGATGTATAACAAATTAAAATTGTCTAAATAAATCTTTGTGTCTTAATGTTGCTGTAATTTTATGTGATTTTAAGTCAATTACTTCACCGCAAAGAGTCATAATTCTGTTATCAGATTATTTTATCTTGAAGTTACTTTTCAAAACACAAAAACAAAACTAGACTTTAACCAATCTCTCTCCTAGGCATCCCAAAAAGGAAATCTAAAAATGCAACAACTTTACAAAAAACTTTTCTCGTAACTTTTTAAGAGAAAATTCAACTAGATAATGCCTAATTCGAGAATGTTGTTGCTTTTCAAAAGTACTAACAACATAAGCAACTCTTGAAAGCAATCGCCCACTTGTTTTAAAAAATTGTCAAAAATTTGAACTAATTTTTCGAACTTTTTTTTGTAAGTTGTTACCAAGAAGGTTATGTACTTGTGTGCTAGCTTTCAAGACTATTTGGTTATCTTTAAGTGTTGCTACTATAATTGATGTTGTAACATTTATATCAATTCGACTGTATTTTTGCTGTAAATGGCATGTTTATTGCAACAACATTTGTCATAAGTATTGCAATTCATACAACATTTTAAAATGGCTGAAATGAAAATAATTTTCATTTATAGACAACAAAACAACAATAATTAAGTTACAGTAAAGACTTAAGCATATAACAAAGTTTGGGATCTCTCTTCTATTTAATAAAAACAATGGGAGTGGAGATAGTGGGCCCAAAAGAGACCGCGATGTTGCATGGAAGTCCGAATGCATACGTCGACAATAAAAGATAATAATGTAGAAGATGATGTAGAAATAAGATAACAGAAAATTATAGAGAAGGTAATATGTTGAAAAAATTACGACAAAAGTAATGTGTCGCCAAAGGAGTTGACGACATGAATGCAATTTTTTTTTTCCAGAGTGGTAGAGAGTGCTCTATAACTTCGGTCAATAAATGCATAGTCTTTTTCGTCACTAAAACCTGGAGGAAAAAAAATGGAACGATATCGCCAAGTGTGTTGGCGACATGTGACGACATGTTACTTACCCTACATTTCACCAAATTTGTTATCTTCTATATAATTTAATATTCTTTTATTACTTTTTCAAATTTTTCTGATAAGATAAATTTAAAGTGTCTTAAATGCAGAAAAAGAGAAATTTATTTTTTATTCCCATTCTTTTTTCCATTTCCTCTTTTGCTTTTCTTTGTTGTCTTTACTTTCCCAACACAAGTCTGGAATGGAATCCACCATTGCTTCCATCAAAAGATACCAAAAATCCCTCCCTTCACAAAATTTGTTTATTGTCAACGTCCTTTTCGAAAAAAGCCCCAAATTTTGCACTCACATCTCCCAATTGGGTGCAATGTGGGTGTTTCGGACTGTTCTGGTTGTAATTTGGAACAAGTAATTTGAAAATTGGGGGTTGGGCTCGAGAGCCACGAAATCGGAACTGGAGTTGGTGTTTGTTCATTGTTTTCTCCAAATTTTGCAAGGAAAAGTTGGCTCCTTTTCGGAATTCTGAAGCGTTTGGAGCCAAATCTGTTGATTTTTGGGAAGACCCATCTCCGAATTTGTCATCTTTATTTCTTTTGTAAGTGATTTCTGCTCTTTTCGTAATTAGTGATGGTTTAGTAGTTTATTAATTATCTCTACGAAAAAAAAAAAGTTTTTTATGCAAGGATTTTTTTTTTGGTGGACTGTTTATTTTAAGAAACAACCATTTCATGAGTAGTTTATCTGCTCCAAGTGATTTCTTGTTCTTTTCTTTGTTATTTTGATGAAGAATTGAGTTTTTTTTTGGGATATTTTGTAAAACCTCCCCTAAATAATGGGCTAATTTACGAAATACCCCCTAAAGATCTCGAATTGGTAAAACCTCCTTTCCGTCAAGACGGTGTTTAATTTTGGGTGACGTGGCAATTGTTGCATACGTGGCCACAACTCTGTTTTCCAAATTTTATGAAATTTCCAAATTACCCTTCCTCCATCCCCCTTCCCCTTCTTCCTCCTGGAGCCACGTCCCCTTCGAGCACCCGGCCACGTTCGACACGCTCGCGATGGAGCCCCGCCGGAGCAGCCCACGCCGACCCAGCGCGAGGAGCAGGCGTCGGGGCCGGTCCAGTTGGAGGCCAGGTTGCCGTGGGCGTCGACGAGGGCGCGGAAGGCGGAGAGGGAGTCGGTGTCGCTGGTGGACGAGGAAAGTAGTGCCGTGTTCGACAACAACAAGAAGAAGAATGTGTGTGAGAGTTTAAGTTTCAAAATAAAAATGTCCAACAGCTTTGAGCTTGGCTGGGCTGACTTTGGTTGTCTTTTTCGCTTGCTGCTTAATTTGTGTTTTTTCCTTACTGTAAATAGAATAATTTGTGTTTCCTCCTTACTGTAATTAGAATAATTTGTGTTTCCTTCTTTAATGGCAGAAATTGCCTCCTTCTCTAGAGATGAAGAAACACCCCCATGCTTGTAGGAACCTGATCTTTGGTAGACAAGTTGTACGCTGGAAGAGGATCAAGTGAAAGATGAGGAAGATGATCGGTATAAATAGGTTAGAGGAAAAGTAAGAGAGGAAGAAGATGACCATTAGAGAGAGAGAGAGGAGAGAGAGAGGTGGCTTTGGTATTTTCGTCTGACTGGGAAAAGCCACACACGGATAGCCACGTCACCCAAAATTAAACACCGTCTTGACGGAAAGGAGGTTTTACCAATTCGAGATCTTTATGGGGTATTTCGCAAATTAGCCCATTATTTAGGGGAGGTTTTACAAAATATCCCCTTTTTTTTTATATATACAAAGTTAGTTTTTTTTTGGGGCGGGTTATGTCTCTTCATTGAAACCCATTTCATGATAGTAATAGACTATAGTTAAATAGTGTTCTCTACTAAAGTGATTTTTGGTTTCTGTTGATAATTTTTGATGAAAGAACAGTTTTTTTTTTTTTGGCAAGGTTAGGGTTTCCTTTCTGGGTTGTGTGTTTAATCGAAAAATATCATTCCATAACTAATCATATAGTGTAATACTCTTCTCTGCTGTGGGTGATTTCTGGATATATTTTTTTTTCCCTGATTTTTGTTGGGAAGTTGGGAATTGATTCAAGGTTAGATTTTCCGAAAATCCTTTATGAATGGTAATGGTTTTTGTGGTTTGTATTATTTTCAGGTTACTTCTGACGAATATTGAGGAGAAAGGAGGGGTCTTTGATTATTTGATGGGGGTAAATTTTTCAGAGTAATCTGAAGTGTTTCTATTGGATTAGTGGGGGGAAGGAGGAGTCTTTGGTGCGAGATTAGGGATTTCTAGCTCGATCAAGCAACTCGAGGAAATCCCGTCACCACCAGCTAATCTATATTTCCAGTCAGTATCAAGTTATCTCACTTTGTTGGGTTGGGAAGAAGAGAAACCTAGTGTAGTTTGAATTCAGTTTATAACAACGGAGATGGGAAATCCAGTTGCGAAGAAGAAGAAGCACCCTGGCAGTGGCAAAACAGGCGATACCAACTCGAAGCATGAGCACAGCCCGAAAGTGCTCGACGAAGATACAACCATAGACATGTTCCATGACATGAAAGAAGAGGGCAACAAGTTGTTTCAAAAGAGAGACTACGAAGGCGCCCTTCTCAAGTACGAGAATGCCATAAAACTGCTCCCCGAGAGTCACACTGATGTCGCTCACCTTCGAAGCAACCTTGCTGCCTGCTACATGCAAATGGGCCCCGAGGAATACCACCATGCGATACACGAGTGCAATTTAGCTCTGGAAGTCTCCCCCAAATATACGAAGGCCCTCTTGAAGAGGGCAAGGTGTTATGAAGCTTTGAACGGACTGGAAGCAGCCTATAGAGATATTGATTTGGTTTTGAGTTCGGAGCCTAACAATTTGACTGCATTGGAGATCTCTGACAGGGTCAAGAAGGCCATGGAAAAGAAGGGCATCAATTTGGATGATAAGGCCATGAATCCACTTCCAGAAGTTATGGTGGTCAAGGAGAAGCATAGAAAAAAGAAGTCTCACAAGGCTGACAAGGTTGAGAAGGTTGACAAGGCTGAAGATAAGGCAATCGTGGAGGTGAGCAAGTGTAATAATGATACGAAAGTTGCTGCTGTAAAGAAGGAAGAACCCATGAGAACCGTGAAGTTTCATTTTGGGGAAGACATAAGAGTGGCTCAGATACCGTTGAGTTGTAGCCTTATGCAGTTGAGGGACGCCGTTGGCAATCGCTTTCCAAGCTTGAAGGCAGTGCTTATTAAGTATAAAGATAAGGAGGGTGACTTGGTGACAATCACTACATCAGAAGAGCTGAGGTGGGCTGAAGAATCTGCAGATCCATTGGGTTCCGTAAGGCTATATATCTCGGAAGTTACTCCTGAACACGAGCCATTGTTTGGAGAAGGAAGCAGGAAAGGTTCTGATGTTCAATTGACAGAAAGGAGTTTGAATAGTTTTTCTGATAACGGAAGTTTAAGGAATGATGAGGAGAAGTCTATTCCAACTTGTGTTGCTAACTGGGTTGTGCAGTTTGCTCGTCTGTTCCAAAACCATGTTGGCTTCAGTTCGGATTCTTGTTTAGATCTTCATGAGCTTGGAATGAAGCTGTACTCGGAAGCAATGGAGGACGTCTCCACCAGCGAGGAGGCTGAGGAGATATTTGATACTGCAGAAGAAAAGTTTCAAGAGATGGCGGCTCTGGCATTTTTCAACTGGGGCAATGTCCACATGTCTCGGGCTAGGAAAAGAATTTTCTTATCAGAAGATGCTTCGAGGGAAACAGTACTTGAACAGGTTAAATCAGCATATGAATGGGCAAAAGGAGAGTATGTTAAGGCTGGGACGAGATATGAAGAGGCTTTAAAGATCAAACCAGATTTCTACGAGGGCCTTCTCGCACTTGGGCAGCAACAGTTTGAGGAAGCAAAGCTTTCTTGGTATTATGCAATTGGAAGCAAGATAGACTTGGACTCCTGGCCTTCGACAGAAGTTCTAGAGCTATTTAACAATGCTGAGGAAAATATGGAGAGGGGCACAGAGATGTGGGAAGAAATTGAGACGCAGAGGCTGAAGGATCTCTCCAGACCTAACAAGGAAAAAGACTTATTAGAGAAGATGGGGTTGGCCAGGTTTTTCAAGGACGTATCTAGTGATGAAGCTGCAGAGCATGCTTCTAATATGCGGTCTCAGATAAATATTCTCTGGGGTACTATGTTATATGAGAGGTCGATTGTGGAGTTCAAATTAGGTTTTCCGATATACGAGGACTGTTTGATGGCAGCTGTTGAGAAGTTCAAACTCGCAGGAGCTACCCCTACAGACCTTGCTGTTATGATAAAAAACCACTGTGCCAATGGAAATGCCCTAGATGGTAAGCATACAACACACCCTCACAGTAAGCACATACATATATTTCATGATATAGAGTGGGGGAGTGTTGCATTTATTCAGGAACTGGTACCTTAAATCTTAGCAATATGTTGTTATTGTTCCACAGTCGCCTACGTTTATTATGTTGCTAATTCTGAAGTCCTACTGATTTATGACACTACTTCTGACATTTGTTTTAGTATTGAGTTTGAAGATTAATTTTGTAAATACTTGTATACACAAAGCTTATTCTTGCATTTTCTTCTGCAGTATCAATAATGGTTGTGGTTCTTTGAATCTTTATTTCTTTTGACTTTTTTATTTGTTGGTATTGGTAATGTCATCCCTTTCCACTATATGTCGTAATATGTCATGGAGATGAATGTAACTCCCAGTAGTAAATTGTATTATCTTACCTCTTTGTCTAGACTCTTTCTAAATGTAGGGGAACTAGGAGGGTGCTACTTGGTTGAATGGGCTTAAACTACATGAGAGAAAAAGCTAGGTCTATTCTACCTGCAACTGGCCTTCTAGGTTTCTTGGTAAGACGTTCTTTTCCTCGTAGAATTTGGACTTGGTAGAGGGGGTTGACAACCGGTCATAGACACTTTCTCGATTCTTCTTGAGCTTTCTTGTGCTCCATATTTGAGCCCACACTGATACTAGATGATGACGACCCGGGCTTCTTGCACAACTAAAATTGTTCTTAACCCACTTTGTAGTGGAACTCGTGAATGATGATGACGATCCTGTAGGTGTGAGTGGGTTTTGAAACCTGGGTCTCTTGCACACCTAAAACTACAATTAACCACTTTGTTGTGGAAGTGGAACTTACGCTTTAATCAGTCAGTGATATAATCACTGATACAATACGATGATCTCATAGGTGGTATTATTTATACTAATGTTCATGGTGATGGTATTTTAGTACTCATCATTCTGCAGGTACTTGTGCAGTAACTTAGATATACAGTATTGTCTACTAATATGTATATTTGACACAATCATACAATTACTAAATTTTGTAATAATGTTGGCGTAACATTTAACATTCTAAGAAGAGCTTGAGCACATGGTGCTCATGTAAACCTTGTTGTGTTCATGAGAGCTCTAGGTTTCACAGGGAGCAATCCCTGCCTGGTTTCTTAAACGATTATCTTGCTTCTCGAGTATCTTCCACTTTTTAATTCTCCAAGCTTTTCCATGATTGCAGGTTTGAACTTCAAGATCGACGAAATAGTCCAGGCTTGGAATGAAATTTATGATGCTAAAAGGTGGTTGAGTGGTGTTCCATCTTTCCGGCTGGAACCATTATTCCGGCGGAGAGTCCCGAAGTTGCATGATACGTTGGAACAAATATGATTTCTAATAGAGTTTCTTGCAGCAGGTCTTAAGGTTTAATTTTCTGCACCAAGTTCTGTTTACAAAGTGATCTAGGTAATAGTCTCTTTGTTGTGCCATTTGTCAAGTTCATACAAACCACTATTCACGTATTAGAATTGCTATAAAAACATTTATTTCTAGCTATCAATATTGTAGAAGAGTTGATGTTGCTTACATAGGTGTATGTAGGTATTGAGAGCAATTTTAATTTATCTAAAGGTATAATGACTAATATGTTTTTATCTCTAGTAAAATTTTAGCTTTATATTCCGTTATTTTCACCATAATAATATTAATATCTCTAGTAAAATTTTAATAAAGCAATAGGACATGGATTCAAACATACATGGGATTTGTTAAATCCATAAAAAATAGGACACACAGATATAACAAATGTATGTATGCAGTATATGCATAGGGTACTCTATGTGAAAAGTAGGTCCAAGTTCTAAAACTTACTCCTCCATTTAATAACAATATTTTCTTGTACCCACAAGTAAACAAATCTAAATATCGTTACAGCTGAAAGTTGAAATCCTAAAAAAGGGCGTCGAAGTGCCACAAGGCTCTCGCGCAGGGTCCGTGGAGGGTCAAGGTGTACGCAGACATACTCCCATATATGTGGATAAGCTATTTCCGTGACTATGAACCTGCATCCTCCAGGATGCAAGCAACAAGCCTTACCGTCGTGTCAGATTGCTTCCTCCGAAAGTTGACACTCCTGCATGATTCTTAATTCCTTTGCTGCAATGGGCACTTGCATCCTAAGGACAAATGCTTTTTCTTGAGACAAGTAATACTAATGTTCTGACATGGTCAACATTTCAAATTTTGAATGATGGATGGTTAAGCTATTAGCTGCAGGTTTCAATTTTAAATATATGTATAAGGAAAAATGTTTTTTTCTTTAGACGGAAGTAATACTAATGTTCTGACATGGTCAACATTTCGAATTTCGAATGATAGTTAAGCGGTTAGCTGCATGTTTCAATTTTAAATATACGTTGGACGTAAATGTTTGCTTATGGAACAGTAATATACTTGTGGATTTAGATATTGGCACAACTGCAAATATAAGTATGGGAAATATACGTTGGACGTTTGAAAAACAAATGTTTACATACTTTATACATTAGATCTTAATAATATTTACTTGAAAAACAAATGTTTAGCGTAGTGACTATGTTCCAAAAAGTTCTAGAGGGGATTTGAACGAATAAATGTTACTTCTGCATTGCTTAAAATATGTTTGACACGATCACAACCATGTAATTTTCAACCTTATTTTATCTCTTTGGAGCCTACGATATCTGATGAATATCGATAAAGTGTTGGGTCATGTCAAATATGTGTCAGATACGAATGCAGACATGGATACAATCCTCCGGAGGTGTACCCGTGCAACATAGTTGCTGATGATTGTTGCTACGTAACAATGAGCCCAAATGTTCATCAGTTGCTTTGCCTTCGTCTTTCTGAACTTGAAAACTCTGACCAACAAAAAAAAAAAGACTGCCTGTAACTGCAGCTGGTTTTGTTATTTATATACTTTGTAATTTATTTTATGCCTCTTTGAATACATAATTGCAAAAGGGCATTCCAGTTTGACTGGAACTGAATCTCAAGCATGTGATCCTCATCGAAGCTTCACGAAATGTCTCATCATGATGAAAACAATGTGTTTCACTCTTCCTAAGCAAGAAATACTTTTTGAATTTAATCATACTTTTTACTGGGAGAGGACCTCCCTTCCCATGTATATTTATTTTGGATGTGTAACCATGTTGTTGATCTCTCTATGGCTATACTGTTGTCTCCTCATGTATATCTCTAACAAATTTATCATGTTTGCCTGCAGATCTGTTGTCTGTGATGTCGGATTTTGTGCATGCCCTTTCTACGAAGAAGGAGGGGGTGGTATGAAAGTATGATAGGGATCATTCTAAGTTCTCATTCGAGTTGGGGAAACTCTGCAGAGTTATTATTTTTCCAGTATTGGTTTTATACAGAAGAACAGATGCTGTCAGTTAATTTTTTTAGATTACAGTACAAGATTGTTGATTGAATTTTCTTCTCACAAACATTACAAACATAGTATCATGCCGTCCCATATTAATGGAAAAGGCTCGAGTTGTTATGTCATATAAGGTTTGTAATTTTATCAGCAGATGTAATATTTACTTTTTTTGTGAGATTTAATGGGAAAAATAGACATTTGTGATGCTTGCTGTTATTTGTGTAAAAGTGGAGATTATTGCTGAAGCCTATGAATGCTATAGTTAATATTTCAGTTGAGATGTTGCTGATTAGAATCATCTAAGCATTTACTTTGTTCGAAAGTCCATTGAAAAGTTGCTTTTAGTTGGGAGTAGATATGTTGTCCCTATTATTCTATGTCAATCCCGTCACATGTTTTCAGCATGTGGCAACTCCTACTTTTTGTATCCATAATTATGAGAACTGAGAACATGTGTCACATGCTGAGAACATATGACATAATTGGTACAACAAATCCGCTCCCTCTTTTATGTTGAACTTGGCACCAATAGATGTAAAATTTGGTCAATTCCTACAGGAATCTCAGTTCAGAACAATGCTCCATAGCTCGAGAAGAATACATGGTCTATGCATAAGTTTCAACTAAATATCTTGAACTTTCTCCGATATGCAACTTGCATCTAGAGTATCTTAGGTAACAATTTACTGTCCTTTTTTTTTTACAACTTAGCACCATTAACAAAGGGTCTGAAATGACCATCCCTTTTCGTCGATCTGTACCTAACCCTAACAAGTCCTATACCCTATCTTCTTCCTTAATCCATACACACCTAAACCCTAATCTAACAAATTGAAGGTTATTAACTTACAGGGCCGGCCCGGAGTATTTTAGTGCCCAGGACGAAATCCAAAATGATGCCCCTTGTTCGAATATATTGAAAATAAAGTGTTAATTTTTTGGAAAAGATTCATTGTTTCATTATCATGAGCACATTTTACGTTTAGGGTATCGTTAAAACATTGTTTCTCTTGAAAAAATAGTACCATATAAATTTAAGTATAATCGTCTTGATCACGTTTAAACACAATATCGTAAAATATTCTACAAAATCAATAAAAACTTCTTGATACAAACTCTTGCACCATTTTTTATATAATTGAATAATCAAACACCATAACCCATTCCAACTCAAGTTCGACTAAATAACATCTAAAAACTAGATCAATCTAAATATCAAATTGGCTTTTCCGCAATGGTTAACTAGAACAATAAAAATGACATCTTTGTAGTGAACATTTCGTTCCTGCACATGATCCAAATCCAAATACCAAATCCAACAATCCTCAAATCAATCCAAATACCAAATTCAACAATCCCTAAATCATCTAATCACTAATATTTGTTAAAATCCACTACGTAATACAACATTCCAAAGTATGTTATGCAAAAATTCAAAATCAGTTTACTCAAAATTCAATAATTCATCAGTGCAACTCATGATCGTTAAAGTTCTTGTCACTAACAATCAAGTTCATCATTAAAACTCGAATTTCAGACCTCAACTTTGTTATCTGGAGATTGTTCAATGAAACTTGCGTCATCATTTCAGTGAGTAGTTATTGTTGTCTTATAAGCAACTCACGTCAATTCAACGATTGTAAAATTCTAATTCTTAACTTCAAATCCTTAAGTAGATTTTAAAATTATGGACAGTAGAAGAGGACATGAAGGATAAATTGAAAGAAAAATAGGAGTTTGGGATTCAATTATAAGTAGAGGAAAGAAGCGAGAATTAAAATTAACAATTTCTAGGAATACTTATCGTTGGCCATCAATTCTCCTCTGGAATTAGAAGACAAGAAGTTCTTTTCTCTGGAATCGGAAGGGACAAACTTTCACTACCCTAAAAGTAAATGCCTTTTTTTTTTTTTTTTTTCCTTTTACCAACTCTTTTATTATATATTAATACTATATAATATATATTACTAACTATTAAAATTATTTGGGGCCCCTTGGATCTTGGTGCCCCGGACCCACGCCCCGTTTGCCCCTCCCCCGGGCCGCCCATGTTAACTTACTAGCCAAAATAATTTATAATAATGAGACGAGAATAAAAAATAAAAGGAATGGAATAGCATCCTACATATATCCTCTAATCACGACGGACTCAATCAATCTAGTGAGTTTATTAGCGAACAGATTGAATAGTGATTGAATTGTCGTAGTTGATTTTGAATTTTGTATAGTTTAAGAGCGTCACTTAGGAGCTGTTTGGTTTGCGAATTTGGAAAGCGGAAGTGGTCAAAATTTAGATTTTGGATCACTTCATGTGTTTAGTCGGAGGATTTGCAGACAATATTTACTGTGATTTGACATGAACAATAAATTTTGCCACGAAATTGAAGTTTTGACATCAAAATTTTTTTCCTCCAAAATGGAGCGCAAAAGTGGAATATCCTCAGTCTCACTTTGCGCAGTTGGTTGGAGGACCACGTCCTTACTGCCTTAACAGTAATAAGATTTACTATTCATTTATGTCACTTCAATAAAAATATATATTTTCCACTCATTTTAACAACCAACCAAGTACCAAACTTTATTATTTACCACTTAACCTCCACTCCTTCAAGACACCTAAACGAAGGTTTTTTTTTTTTACTTTGCTCCACTTCACCACAATGCATACGCAAAAAAAATCAAATTCTAGATTTTCTACTTTGCTGAACCAAACAACTCACACACGACAGTAAAATGTTTGATACAAAGTTTATTTCATGGTCACTAGGATTACAACTAAATAAGATTGTAACCCTTTACAACCGCCATGTGACGGGTGTCAATTGGTCCCCTCTCCTCAATTGTAACCCTTTACAACTCCATTTTGTTGTAATCATGACATTATTGCTCAAGTGATAGCCTAAGTTTATAATCAAATGTGTTACAATCCATTTACAACCGTCTATGTGGCAGTTGATAATTTGTCACCCTCTTCCCTTATATCACATGGAAAGAGGAATCCAATTGACAACTGCCACATAGACGTTATAAATAGATTGTAACCCATCAGGGACGGCCCTGGGGTAAGCCAGACAAGACTTCAGGCTTGGGCAACTTCCAAGTTAAGCGTGATCCCGATAGAGGTCGGGGTTGCGGGTGACCCTCCAGAATTGACCTACAGTAAGGATCAAGGGACAAGCAAAACTTCCTCTGGCTTATCCCAGGGCCGGTCCTGTAACCCATTAGTTAGCATTGCTCCTTTGACAAACGTTCATTAGAAGGCAATAAACTCCAATCAAAATAGGACAACTAGGATATGTTACGTAAGGTATGCTAGTTGTCATTGGCACAAGATGAACGAACCCGGCTCAACAAGCCGGGTTAATACCGATTCATTCTTTTGCTATTGAACCGAACCGGGTCAACAACCCGGGTCAATACCGACTCATTATTTTCTTCTTTGTAGTTGTCAACAAATCTCAAAGGGGGGAGAGAGAGAGAGAGAGAGAGAGAGAGAGAGGGGAGCAATGGCCACAGCACTGAGTCCTCTTTCTACAGAGAGAGTACTGAAAGCCTCTTCCTTTATCATTCTTTGCCTCATTTCCGACCATCTCTTCTTCGGCAGAGCTTCGGCCGACGAGATCACCACGTCCACTTCTGGTAATGCCCTAATTTTTGGGTTCGCTAAATTTTGATCCGTTTCATCCCTATTTCTTATGTGTTTCTGCGTCTAGGTTACGCTGGACGTGTCAAAATTTGATTTTGATTAGGACCCCTTTGCTTGATTTGGGTTATTTCAAGACATTTTGATGTGTATTTAAGCTTAGAAATTGCTGTGCATATATCAGAAGCTCATGGGTTCACGTATGGATTAGAGTGCGGTTGTAAAGATTTGATTTTGATCTGAACTCGTAGTTTAATTAGAAGACGCAATTTTAGTTCTTGATAGCCCTTGAGTTATGAGAATGGATAATAATTTCATTTTGCAATTAGGGTCCCGGTTTGGGAAGGTTTTACGAGCCGGTCGTTTATGAAGTGTTTAAAATATTCTTCCTTAATTTTTTTGAGTCCCTAGTTTTGGTCGGATCAAAACCCCCAAAACAATGTAATTTTGTGTGTTTTTATAAACACCCCAAATCCGGGTGTTTTGAGGGGTTTTTTTTTTCTTCCATTTATATCCTTATAAAAAAACATATACTACTACTAATATCCTACCATATTTTTTCTTTCTTATCTTGTTTCTCTTGAGGCCCCATCTGACGGCTACTCCCTCTAAAATGTGAGTTTTTTAAATTTTGCGGTCCATTTGATGTGGTAGTGAGTGACTGCCATAAAATTTTACGGTTCATTTGATATGGTAATGAATGCTTTTCTTTCAACATTTATGCTTTACTACTTGTCAAACTATTTTATGCTTACAAGTTATATGAATGTATAAGCTATTGTTTGGGAGGACAATGATATAATCTTTTTTTTTGGAAGATATATAGGCATATAAGCAATTTGATTGTTTCAAAAAACTTCCAGAATTGTTCGTTAATGAATTACCAATCATGGGTTATATTGATTTAAAAGCCTTACTTGAAACCGCCAACAACTGGACCCCCCTCATAACCGCCTAACCAGTAATTTAAAAACATCTCGTAACTGCTACCCCGACAATTGTCAAGCAGACCCTTAAATAGGTGAACTTTGCCCTATGACCACGGTGATACAATGACCTCCTTTGTTCACAATGGTACTTTGATTTTTTTTTTAATCACTTGAATACCATGAAATCCATGAATTATCAACAGAAATTATAAATGATGGTTATACGCCCTTCTTTTTTCTTCCTCCACATACCACCCACCCACCTCCATGGGCGGTGGAGTGTGGTAGTTGGGTGCATGGTCATTACTGCAAGGGGCGTGTGAGGCTCCGTCAGCAACTGGGATGGTGGGTTAAGGCAGGGCCGGTCCAGAGTTTTTTGGTGCCTAAGACAAAAATCAAAATGGTGCCCCTCCAAAAAAATTTAATATAAATAAAACCTGAAAAGTTAGTAAAAAAACAACAAGAAGGCCACTAGGCCTTGAAATCATGTCCTTTTACACATGAGATGCAAGTAAAACCAACTTTGCTAAGTAAGTCATTATGTTATGTTGTATGAGCACTAATGTTTAAAATACTACCAAAGATTATATATATATGTGTGTAAAGAAATCTAACTTTGTTGTGCCCCTCAAAATTTTGGATCTTGGGCGGTTGCACGGGCTATCCTGGGTCAAGGCCGGCCCTGGGTTAAGGTTTAGGGATGGGGAAGGAGGTGGTGGTGAATGAAGGTTTTAGGTGGAGGAAGAAGATGGTTGTGGTGGTTTAGGGACGAGAAAGGACGAAGAAGACATTGGTGGTGGGTTAGGGTCTAGGGAGGAGAAAGAAGAAAGTTGATGGTGGTTTTGGGTTAGCCGGTTAGGGTTTAGGGGAAGAACAAAATGGTGATGGTGCACTAGGGTTAGGAATGTAATTTTTTTGAAGGAGTAGGATTGTCTTAAATATGTTAACGGGGATCGAAACGTGAAATTACTTAAAAAGTTTAAGGCCGACGTGAACAAAAGGGACATGGTAAAGTGAATATTAGGCAAATTTTATGGTATTTAAGTGCCAAAAAAAGCCCCGTTGTTTCGTTTGGAGACATAACGACAGTTGTTAACTGCCCTTACTTACTGAGCATATATAGTTTTGTAGTTCTAGGGACTTATAGTAACAAGTGACTGATATGTAATGTAATTGTATATGATTATGTCGTAAAGTGGTATAGTTTAATTTGGATTATTTTCCAGTATTATTATTTCCTTCTTTTACTGCTACATGTAGACTTTAATAGAGACATAACCATCTCTCTTAAAGGTGAATAGCTGATGCAGCACATTTCTCTCAAATGAGTGAGGTTTAGTTGGATTGCAGTTGGTAGCTAATGGTACAAGGATGTAAAGGAGGAATAGAGATACATGTCAAATTCACCTATAGCGGTGCTCAATATAAACATACAATCTTTTTTTTTTATAGAATTTATTATGAGGAGATTCATATAAAGTTCAATTTCTTTTTTGTTTGAAACCTTGGGAAGCTCTAATATACAATGTTATGCTAGAGATCAAATGAAGAAGAGAAGAAATATTATTATATTTCTAGTTTCTTGGGAAGGGGAAATGGGTGCAGAGCAACGATGTCGTGAATAACACTTGTTGATCGAATGACCTTTTCCGAACCCATGTATAAAGCACTCAAAAAGAATAATAAGGTAAAAGGAATTTTTTTAAAGATTCTTGTCCATTTTATGAGGGCGTCACTGCACAATGGTAAGGTTTGCCGAGGATGCAAGCTTGAGTCACGGAAACCACCTCTCCATATATATATATATATATATATATATATATATATATATATATATATATGGGGGTAATATATGGGGGTAAGACTACATAAATCTTCACCCTCCTCAGACCCTGCATAAGCGGGAGCCTTGGTGGCACTGGGGCGCCCTTTATTCTTGTCCATTTTATGTGCTCAATAAAAATGGGTCCAAGAGATGGAAGGACATCTTTAGGCTGAGTTACGGCCAAGAAACAGGTTATAAAGTGTGCAAAATCATAATGTTTATCAAACTATGGCATTATAGCTACATATGCTGGAAAACATTTTGTAAGACGTAACAAAATGTAGCACACATTTCTCCCAGTTTCAAGAAAATTTTAAAACATTTTGGCAAACTGTCCTTTTCCAGCTTGAAGTCTGTTTGGGCCACTTTTGTTAAGGTTTGGCCATTCGTAGGTTGTAGCATACCAGAAATCAAAATTGTCCTATATAACTATATTTGCCCGGTACTGATTTTGAGGCCCAGTTACTGATTGGTTCGATAGAAATGGATAGGATACAACAATTACATGCCAATGTAAGTGATATTTTGAAACCTTGGTGTATAGTTAAATGCATATAACAAGAACAACTATAATTAGTAGTCATATAGCTGCTTGCAAGCATATATGTACCCCTGGAGTTGTAGGATGATACCTATCTGATAACAGTTACCTTGAAGTAGAAAGTTTTTGCTCAATATAGTATGGTAGGACTAAGAGAGGACTAGGAGTAGCTCCTTGAAGGCTGAAAGTGATACCCAGGAAGTGGAGGGATTCTCTCATAGTATTTAGTTGTATTTGACAATTATAGCCCAAGCACTTGATTAATTTCTCCTTTCGTTCTTGGTCAGCAGGTGTGACATTTGGTCGGAGTTCTCGTGAGCCAAAATACAATGTTGAATTTCATTCTGCTAAATCTCCATTTCATCCTGTGAGTAATATTTATAACTTTCTTCTCTGTGTTCAATGAACTTGTTTGTTTCTTTTTTCAACTTGGGACTCCTTTAACTAACTCAAATCATTTAGCGGAATTTGATTTTCACAATTACTGAAGCAGCAAATGCCTACTGACAAGTCATGGTCATTGTCTTCTTTTTCGAGTATGTTCACTCTTCTTCCATAGTTCCATTAGATAGTCATGAAATGGCATACGGAAAGTGAGAACACAAGTTCCAGTTATTGTTGTGGTCTTTACTCAGACTTGGCTCATGTACGTCATTATCATGGTATCAAATATAAGATGTTTATACATTTTAAGCTTGATAGAAGATTCAAATGGTCTTTTAGAAGTCAAGCTAGGGACCAAGAAACTTGAAGGTTAAGGATGTACTATCGTTGGTCTAAATTTAAGTTTTCACTAGTTGTTTAGCCATTTAATGCCATCTGGATAGGGGATAGCTCTAGTTTCATAAGAAATATCCTTATTATGCCTGCACGAACTGGAATATTAACTTGATTTCTGTACATAATCTATATATATTTTTATATAAACACTATTTCATACTTCTTAAATAAAAAGTTTAAATCCTAAATTTTTTCGTCCAAACTCTTCTAACTCCTTGCCCTAAATCTCATTTAACTTTGTATTTTGTAATGATTGAGGCATGATTGCTATTTGATGATGTGTTTAATATTAATCTTGTTTAAAATTATTTCAAATATCATATTAGAGTCCGATAAACCCGATGGACCTGACTGAACCCGAGGAACTTAGGTTCCTTTTCTGTTCCTCCGGACTCAGTATTGGGCTTTATATGTTGAACCCTAGGTCGGGTTGGGCTTGGACTTGAGCTGGGCTTATGATTCATCGGGTTGAGCTCAAGTCCGACCCAACCCGCCCGAGTTGCACCCCTATTATGTAGTGCATCATCTTTTTGTAGCTTGTTTGACAAGTTGTCATCACGTAGAAAACCAATAGTTTAGTTTTGAATTTGACATGGTAAGAGGACGCTTGTTGAGGACCAGAACTTTACACTGAAAACTTAACTCTGTTTTCTTGAAAGAACAAGGTAACCTTCTAAATGGTTGTCTGAATATAATATGATATGATATTATATTATAAAACAATTATATCATGGTTGTGCACTCAGATAAATAGATTTGAGGTCCAGTATATTGTTTCCATTATCTATGTGAAGTCATACTGATGGTTCCAATATGGCAATTTCTGTGTGAGAACATACAGTTGGAAATAAAAGAGTCTGGCTATAAGCCTCTAATATGAAGATTGAAGTTATCTCCACAATGTACCATTTTCATTATCAATATATTTGGAGGTGTTAATGGTGAAAATAATCGACCTGATCCATTTTATGCCTTTTCAGATTATCTTCAACACAAACAAGATAATCAAGTTGGAAACACTATCAGGGTGATGATGATGATTTTGGTGTCTTATGTATAAACCTCTTCAGACTTTTTCTGATTCTCTTGGACATAAAAAAGATAAAAGTAAAACAACTGTAGGAAGTCTGAAAATATTAAGTTGTCGCTTCACCGCCTTATATATTCTTGGAAACAACTTATGCTCACTTATTTTGAACTCTCATCATATTGGTTCACATTGTGCCATTATAAATGTACTAGTCGATACTATATGCAACTTCAAAGTGAAAAATGAAGGCAACCCTACAGGGGGAGTTTTTACGGAAATAAGCACAATAAAAGATAATAATGAGCAATTAAAAATAAATGCTAGAAAGTAAGCCAGAATCGCAAACACTTGATTTATCCTGGTATTCTCCGTGAGGTACTCCAGTTCCTTAACTTTGTTCGACTTTAATACACTAGAATAGATATAGTTATAACCACGAGTTTTGATCCGAAGAACTCGCCAACTTCACACACGAACTTGGTGTCGAGTGTCCACCACTCCAAACTCGAGCTTGCTGTCGAGTGCTCATGGACTCCAACACGTCCTTCCGGAAGGGATCTCTTTTGCAAGAGAAAGGTTGATCTTATTAAACACAAGATGAAGATCCAATAAAACTCTCAATTTGACTTTACTTTGATGAATTTAGGCAAATGAAAGCTTTTAGGTGTTTGGAGTGATAATATGCAAGCTTGGGTGTTTGAGATACATAAAAACTAGCCCACTATAAGCTCCCAAAGAAAACTAGCCATTATATGATCGCGATGACTATTTTAGAACAAAAAAATGACCCAACGGTCAATCGACAATATATCTTTTTGAGTGTAAACTTTTACTCACTAAAATTGTTGCCATTTTTTGCAGTTTTGTGGCATACCGGGGTATGCCGAAAAACGATCTTGTAAAGATGTATCAATTTGAGTATGTTCAAGTTTGAATTAGGAGTGTTTATATATGATAGAAATGTCTTGAAGTCAATTTCCACAAAACTAATTTTTAAGTCAAAATAATGTTTGTAGCTCGAGACATTGCTCAAAGAGTGAAGGTGTGTCAGACTGGACTGTATAGAGTATTATGCAGACATGTGCAATCTTGTGTCGTAAGTTTGACAAAGTTGGAGACATTTTGGAAAACTCGTGATCGTGAACATATGACTTTTAATTTTAAGTAAGAAACTCTAGTTTTTAAAAAACTAAGAATCAAGTTAAAATGATGTCTATATCTCCACATATGATTGAAACAATGAAGGGGTGTTGGGCTGAATGTAAATGCAAATCTAGAAGTTGTTTGATATTTGAAAATATAGTCCAACTCCTCACTAGAGAATTATGTAATTAGAATGCATACAAGACTTATATGTTTATGACTTATAAGGTTTGGTGGGTTGAGTTTACGAGTGCATCTCATTCTTTAAGTGTTATGTCGCTATTCTCATTGATGACATACAAGATAACAAAGTACATGAACAAAAGTCTTCAAACAATTCTGCCCAATGTTTGAGTTCTTGTATCTTTGAATGAGTTCTTGTATCTTTGGCGCAATGTCATTGTTTTCCTTATCAACGGCACATGTCCATGACTAATCTTATTTTGTATTAGCCCAATTACTTTTCTACAACATAAAGTTAGGCATACAAAGCAATATATATGATAACAAACAACTATATGTATCATATCCGGCACTAATAGAGATCATGAATACATGTGATGATAATGCGAAATACTTGGAATGTGCCACAATGAAGTATTAACTATTAGTTATTATATGACGAGAAACTTAATCGATTAGCCGTAATCAAAATACTCAATTAATCATTGTAACAAAAAATGCTTGCATTACTTGTTAAAATTAATTTACTGACTGGTTTGAACAAAAGTAATTAGCAGCAGCTTAACTAATGATATGATGAAATTTTTTTGCAGGATGAAGGTCAGGAGTCAATAATGATGTCCAATAAAGATGGAAAGAACTACATGTGCTTCTTGCCTATAGTTGAGGAAACCAAACCTGTGAAACCAATTACTCAACAGAACTCGAGCGGTATTATTGTAGAAACCAATCAGAGGATTAAGTTGAAGACTCCAGATGAGCTACTTGATGTGCTAAAAGATAAATGCTTATACAGAGTGAGGATATAGTTAACAGAATTCTTAGAATATGCACTTGTCTACATTCTGACATTATTATGTCTTATGCAGCATGAAGGTTGGTGGTCTTATGAACTATGTCACCTAAAACACTTGCGCCAACTCCATTTAGAAGATGATAAGGTAAGTGTTGTGCAGCAAGACTGTATTATTTGAGAAACTCTTCTCGACCCACAATGTGAGCCAATGATACAGAAGGAGCTCTTTATTCAAGCTATCTATGGATGTCATTTCTAAACATGTTGCTATACCTTTTCTTCTCTACTCTTTCCTAGTTTTGGAAAATTTGGAGAGCAAAACAGTAGGTTTACTTATTCCTGCCAATTTTCCTTGGCTGGGTGGGGGTGAGGTGCTTACGATATTTGAAATATGTAATATACAACATTTCATTTGTGGACACTTTGAGCTACAACATCCTGCTTCTAGTACTGCCTTCGAACACCATAAGCTTCACAGAAAATAGCTGAAGTTAACATGTTCTGTTGTAGGCTGTTCAAGAATTTTATCTGGGAATGTTCGACTCTGAGGCAACAGCTGCTTTCAACCAAAATCATTCTGATGATTCTTTGCTGAAAGATCCTCGGTCTAAAGATGCCTCTCAAAGGTAACATGGTCTCTCTCTTTGCAAATTTTTTGTGGTTTTAAATTGCACCAAGTTATTTAGTCAATCTACAAATTAGGAAACTGATGCTCAATAAATGAACACAGGTATCACGCTCATCAGTATACGAATGGGACTGTTTGTGACCTAACCGATCGAGCTCGACAGACCGAGGTACGAGATGGTACCTATCTTGTTTTTCCAACAAGCTGTTATTTTTAAATATGCTTTTCCTTCTCTGCAGGTTAGGTTTGTATGCTCCGAGAATACGGTAGTTATTAGTTCAATCAAGGAGATCTCCACCTGCAAGTATGTAGTTACAGTTCAATACCCACTTCTCTGCAAACATCCGTAAGATTTCACACCCGAAATTTCCCCATTCTTCCCTATGTATTTCATATAGATGATTGTAGCAACATATTATTGGTACTTGACTCGGGCTTACATTCCGCAGGATGTTTCAACAAGAAAAACCATTGTTACACACCACCCACTGCAATGAGATGCCTGGCGACGACAAGGACCCGTCGGTTGCAGAGGATAGAGTTAGAGACACTCGGATAGCTGTAATCACCGATAACTCGGATGGATATGCAACTTGATTTTACAGATAGATCACAGTGAAAGAGATGGATAGGCGCAAGAATCACAATCAAAGTCAGGATCATTGCAGGGCCATTATAAGGCACTGGACCTACAGTTGTTGCAGAATGATTTGTGTAACAAAAGTGGAAATATAACAGTTTCTTCTTTCATCTTGAAGAACATTTTCAGTTATTCTTGCTGTATTTAGGTATTCTCTAGGGGCCGTCTGTTGCCCGGGGTCGCATGAAAGTGGCTTGGAAAAGTGGATTTGCTTGCAACTGCTGGGTTTTGCAGCGTTTGGTTTGGAGTAATTTTTTTTTTCTTGCATCTGTCCCATCTGGGCTGAATAATGATGATTTTCCTACACTCCCACTTCCTGTCCCCCCTCCCCTCACCTACATCAAAACAGCAATGCAACTCTCCCGCAAGTGAGAGATGGTCTCTCTCTCTCTCTCTCCATCTTCTTCTTCGTGGAATGGGCAGAGGCAAAGGCGGCGGCAGCGGCAGCTTCGGCAACACCGACGTAGCTACCCTAGCCGTCCTCGACAACCACTCGAAGTCGAGCGCCAGCACTGTCCTCGACGACCAGTCGAAGCCGAGTGCCACCCCGACCGTCCTCGCCGACCGTTCGAAGCCCAGAGCGGCGCTGTGCTGTCGAATACCAACACGGTCGGCGCCAGCACCGCCTGCGCCGCGCAAAACACCGACGCAGTGGGGAGAGGAGCTGTGGAGAGTGGAGGAGGCAGTGGGGAGAGGAGGCGATGGAGAGTGGAGGAGGCAGTAGAGAGAAGAGGAGGCGGTGAGGCGTTGGTGGTGTGGGGAGAGAAGACGGTGGAGAGAGAAGGCGGCGGTGGGGAGAGGATTTTTTTTTTGGGGGGGGGGGGGGGGGGGGGGGGGGGGGGGGGGAGGGGGGAGAAGAAGAGTACTACACAGACCAATATATTGGTTTAATTTAGGATTAATTAGTTTTTAGTGTTGAACCAAATACTTAGAAGTGTAAAAGTGTCTACAAATGACAACTGGTTAATTTAATCAAAGCTGTTAAAAAATTATTTTATTTTATTATTGTTATTGTTATTTTAATGTATTATTTTAAATTATGGTAATTAATTTAATTATGGGTTACCATATTTTCAATCTAATATCTACTTTCAACAACCATCCAAACAACGGAATTCATCTTCTTTCCACTTTCAACAATCATCCAAACACCAAACCCATTTTTCTTCCACTTGCAGGAGACAAAAAGTACTACATCCAAACACATTTTGGAAAGTGCCACTTTCATACTTTCAACTGTAATTCATCATGACGTAAGTGTCACTTTCACACTTTCAAAGTAGGGGTGAGCCTATAACGGTTGAAAATCGAAAACCGAACCAAACCTAACCGAAATATGACAAACGGTTCGGTTTTTTTCGGTTATCGGTTCGGTTTACGGTTTGAAATTTTAAAATTTTGAAATAACGGTTCGGTTTTCGGTTCTTCATCCGAAAAATCCAACCGAACCGAAAACCCCAACCGAACCGAAAACCGATTTAGATTTAGTAATTTATCAAACTACCCACAATATACATATACTAATGTTTATTAACCCCTAACTGAGCGTACTCTCTTCTCCTATTCTATGTCGGTGCTTCTTTGAGCACTCTCTCTATCTACCCTCAATCTATATATACTAATATCTTTCACTCTATGTAATATAACAATTCATAAATACAATAATGTCATATATTTTTTAAAATTTTGTTATTTAAATAGGTCCTTTTTGCTAAAAATTTGAAGGCCATGCACATTGGCCCATGAAACTGAACCGACCAAAAACCGAACCGAATTAATTCGGTTCGGTTTTTGTTCGGTTTTTATAAAAGCGGTTCGGTTTTCGGTTTTGAAAAATACGGTTTACGGTTATTTCGGTTTTCACATATTCGATTCGGTTTGAATCGAATCGAACCGATGCTCACCCCTATTTCAAAGAGTTACATTTATCCAAACAGATCCTAATTGTACCTAATTGGTTGATGTCATTGAGCTCTTTTATTTCGTGATACTTTTTTTTTTTCTCTTCACCAAAATACCATAAAAGCCTTCATAGAATTATCATATGAGACGATATAATTTTTATTTATTTATTTTGTGCATAATAGTGGAAATATATTTGTTGAAGGAGATGGTAGATCTAAATGGAAGTTGGTGTTGCAAGTTTTCTCAAGTTGCTCATCAGCTACCCAGGCTCACAGGGGTTTGGTAAAAACA
Source organism: Iris pallida (assembly GCA_029216955.1). Classification (NCBI taxonomy): domain Eukaryota; kingdom Viridiplantae; phylum Streptophyta; class Magnoliopsida; order Asparagales; family Iridaceae; genus Iris; species Iris pallida. Next base: position 53,213 of record JANAVB010010978.1, read on the forward strand.
TGCTTTGTATGTGAAATCAATCTCTACATGAAAAGTAAGAACACAGATTTATGGTGGTGGTTGTTGTTGTCATCATTTTTACCAGTTTTGACAAATTAAATATGATTTCCTTATTAGAAATAAAACAGGATATCTGAACTCATAATAAAAGCTAGCGGTTAAGAGGAGAGAGTCTAAGACTATATCACCCAACGAAATGCCGTGGAACTATATGGTCGTAACATTTCATCACACTTTGCAGTTCTAGATGAACTGACTTTGTGCTAGACTTCTAGTATTGACGGGCACGATTATGTAGACATCAACACGATTGCAACCATAAAACATGGTGTATAGTCTTAGGGTCTGTTTGGATCAATGTAACTTTCAAGGAAGTGTGAAAGCTAGAGTTACACGTTTTTATCTCCTATGCATATGTACCTTATTTCGAGTTGCCAATAGTGTTTTGGTTATACATCATTTTGTCCCCCACAATTGTCCAATTTCAGACTTTTCTTGTTTGAATAAAACTCTCCAGATCCATCGAGATGCATGGATACGGAACTTCCAGCAATAAAATTCTCCAGACCCACCGAGTTGCAACGAGTTCCTTCCTAAATAGATTGCAAGTGAAAATGGTAAAAGAAAGGGGGACACGAAACCGAATTTTGTCAAAAACCTTCTACTTTCCACACAGCTGCAACGTTAACCAAACGTCAAAAAAGACTTTTATTGTATGCATATGCAAAGAAAGTGAGACTTTATCTCATTTTCAATCCACCTGCACCGTACCAAAATAATACCTATACTATAATATTTTAAATAAATGACAAAAATTCATTTTTTGATAATTAAATAAATACAAGTTGGAAGCCTATTGGCTATAAACAAAGCCATGTAAGTACTTTGTTTAACGTACGGCCAAAGGAGGAGGAAAAGTAGAATTCTCCTCCAAAAGTCCAAACCAACCATAGACTTCCCTCCTCTCCATTTCTCCATTTCTTTGGGAAAATTATTCAATAGATCTAATCCATAGAAGAAGAAGAAGAAGAAGAAGAAGAAGAAAGGAGGAGAAGAAGAAGAGTTTCAGCATAGGTACAACTCTCAATCAAGTTCTCATCTTTTTCTCAAGATCTCAACCAATCCCTCTCCAAAATCGAAAATTTTCACACAAACCCATTCCAGATCTCTACATTACCATTGCCAACAGCAACCCATTTGAGATCCCCATATTTTCCACAGAAAAACCGAAGAAAAAGTTCAGGGAAAAGACCCAGGAATCGAATTTTTGGGAGTGACCCATTTGATCAGTCCCCAACAAAAAAGATCCCATTTTTAGTCGACCCATCTCTCCAAAATCAAATTTTGGCGGACGCCCATTTGATAAAGTTGCGTTCTTTGCACCAAAGATGAAATCTTTGGGGAAGAGGATGAAGACCAATTATTCTGCCATCCCATTTAAGTCCTCCTCCATTGAGCTCCAGAACAAACCGAGCAATGAGCCCAAACAATTCTACGTGGAGGAATATACCGACGAGTTCGACGAGATTGACGACTTCCCCCTCATCCCCGAGGGCGGCGGCGCCGCCGCCGGGCCCGAAGCCGCAGACGCCGGCGTCCCCGGCGCCGTCTTCAACCTCGCCACGTCGATCATCGGCGCGGGCATCATGGCCCTCCCCGCCGCGATGAAGGTCCTCGGCCTTGCCCTCGGGTTCGTCTCCATCGTCGTGATGGGAGTCCTGTCGGAGATCAGCATCGAGCTCCTCGTCCGCTACTCCGTCCTCTCGAAGGCCGCCTCCTACGGGGAGGTCGTGGAGGCCGCGCTCGGCCGCGCGATGCGGGTCGTGTCGGAGGTCTGCATCGTCGTCAACAACGCGGGCGTCCTCGTGGTCTATCTGATCATCATAGGGGACGTCATGTCGGGGTCCTCCGACCACGTCGGCGTCTTCGACCAGCTGTTCGACCACGGGGTGTGGGACCACCGGAAGATGGTGATCCTGGTGGTGCTGATCGTCTTCCTGGCGCCGCTCTGCGCGCTGGAAAAGATCGATTCTTTGAGCTTGACTTCGGCCGCGTCTGTCGCTCTCGCCGTCGTCTTCGTCGTGATCTCCTGCGCAGTCGCTTTCATAAAGCTGGTCGACGGGACCATACAGAAACCGAGGATGGGGCCGGATTTCAGTACGAAAGCTTCGATACTGGACCTGCTCGTCGTGATCCCGATCATGACCAACGCCTACGTCTGCCACTTCAACGTGCAGCCGATCTACAACGAGCTCGAGGGGAGGTCGCCGCAGAAGATGAACCGGGTGGGGAGGATCTCGACCGTCATGTGCGTCGTGGTCTACGCCGCGACCGCCGTCTCGGGCTACTTGCTGTTCGGGGACGAGACCGAGTCCGACGTGCTCACCAACTTCGACAAGAACCTCGGAGCCCACTTCAGCATGGTCCTGAACTACATAGTTCGGATCGGGTACGTTCTCCATCTGGTTCTGGTCTTCCCCGTCATCCATTTCTCTCTGAGGCAGACGGTCGACGCTCTGGTGTTCACGAACTCGGTCTTGGACAGTAGGAAGAAGTCGCTCGCCTTGACTGCAGTGTTGTTGGGTGTCATCTACGTCGGTTCTACTATGATCCCGAACATCTGGGTGGCTTTCAAGTTTACGGGTGCGACGACTGGGCTGTCGCTGGGGTTCATATTTCCTGCTCTGATCACGCTGAGACTGGACAAGCACGACAAGAGCCTGACGAACGGGGAGAAGGCGGTGTCGTGGCTGATGCTGGTGTTGGCGGTCGTCGTCAGTGTTGTAGGAGTTGCCGGGAACATCTACAGCATCCAGAACCAGTCTTGATCGATTTCGGGCTTACTCTGTCGCGACAATTTCGACAGTTTTGGACATTAGGTGGTTTATGAAGGAGGAGTCATGGGTTGTTCATGGTGGTGATATTTTTTTCGGAATGGTTGCAGAGTTGCAGGTCGTCCTCCTTCTCCAGTACTTGCTATGAAGAGAGATTGGTTAAGGCTTTGATTCTTTTGGTTCCTCGGTAGATTTTGAGGGTAAACTGAGCTATGTAATACTTTTAAACACGATTTTTTTTTTTCACATTAAATAGACCTCCATTTTCTTGAACTCCTCTTCTTTTTCTTATGTTCAGTACATGTTCAGATTCATCAAGTTATAAATTTACCAGGGTTCGCGGTATCGGAATCGGTATCGGACCCTTTCTATGGGTATCAGGATCGACACTATCGACGGTTTCGGGTTAGAATATCAGGTTTTTTTTGGGGTATTGGAGATTCGGAAAACAAATAATTATTAATAAATTATCAAAATTTTAGGAAAAAAAATTAGGCATAATTTTAAGTTTTTTCTTTGTTGTTTCAATTGAATGAAATGGTAGTCATCCTTGCCCGATTGGTTTATTACATGCTTTTAAACACTTACTGATTGGTTTTTTTTTCGTTCAATTTTCTTTGCTGAATTAATTGAAAGAATATCCCAAGTGTCGGTATCGGTCAGTCGGTATCAGTCAATATCGATATCAGTATCGGATCGGAACATGCCAAACCGTATTGGTATAGGCCGATACTGCAAACTATGAAATTTACTTCTCATGTTGACAAGCGCTTAACATTGAAATATCATGTGGATGCTTATTTTTCCATGGTCAAGGCTTATGTAGTTACTATATTGAAACACTTAGGTTCTTTGCCTGAAAGTCACAAGGAATGACACTTCTTCAATCTTATGACAGTAAATTATGACCTCTTAAATGATGCAGTACCACGCAAGCAGCTCCCTGGGAGATTTCTTGACTAGATCACCAGATTCACCAAATTCAAGATTTTTGTTTTTATTTTAATTTATTTATTTTTCTAGATTCCTATCTGTAGTACAAACCTAGAGAACATAAGTTGATAATATGTTATAATTCTGAAAACTACAATCACTGCAGAATTTTGTGCTAGATGGAGGGAGTACTCACAAAGTTCAGCATTCTTAGTAGGTTTGACATGTAATAAAATAATAGTCACCCTTGTTGATTGGTTTACCTGCGATATATAAGGTTTCTTCTTTTACATGCTTTTACAACCTTACTATGCTTTTACATCCTTGTTGATCGGTCTTTTTCGTTCAATTTTCTTTGTCGAATTGACTGTAAAAGATATGTCCAGTGTTGGTATCGGTCGATATCGGATCGGGACATGCCAAACCGTATCAGTATCGGCCGATACCGCTAACTATTGTTCTTCAATAATGTAAAAGATAGTCAGCAACTTCCTAAAGTGTGTTTAAACTTTTAACAAAGTAGGCAAAGTCTGTTAGCCAAATATACATGACCCAGACCTTTCTGCTCAACTAAATAGTTGACTTGAAGATACTAATTAGTCCGACATGTGGATGAGAGTATCACAAAATGTATATTTGATGCTTTCAGAGATCAGGCTTAAAGTTTGTAGCTGCAAGTCAATGAATTGTGTGAAAGCTATATATCTGCCCCTATGTTGAACGGACACAGAAAAAATAGTATCTGTATCCTTGTTCGTGCAAACATATGGAACTACATGTTTACCAATACTACATGTTTTCCTATTTGC
>JANAVB010010979.1:0-55825 GCA_029216955.1 Iris pallida
TCTTTTGTTGCGTGGAGCCAAGCTTGGCTGCATCCGATTGCGTCACCAACTCCTCAGCCGTGGAGAAGTTAGTCCCCAGCAGAGTCGCCATCGTGTTTGCCATGAAATATAAAAGAACAGAACAATTATCGGAGGATCGGACTTTTACTTCACGTTACAAACTCGCTTGTACAAAGAAAGCCTAGGGACGAAAACCTAGGTACAGCAGTCTAAGTACAATTGTTTAGTTTAGATTCTGGGGGGTGACGATAGAGGCTCAGGAAGGCGACGGCAGCCCTGCCTTACTCCTTGGACGATCGGTATGCAGCCTTGGCTCCTTGTGAAAAGATGGTTGGCGTTGATGAAGAAATGCTCTTCTTGCTCCTCTGTTGCTCTTTGGCTTCTCTCTCTCTGTGTGTATTTTCTCTCTGACTATTGGGGAGTCTCTCTGTATATGCGTATTTTTCTCTGACCTTGTCTCTCTACAAGGGAATGGCACCTTGTATTTATAATAGTAGGATTTGATCATTAGGGTTGCCAATGATTAGCTCTTGGAGATGGCGGCGGCCCATAGATTGGTCAATCCAGGCCGTTCAGTTTTGATTGTGACGAATCCGAGCCATCGAGTGTAGATTACACCAAATTCCATTAGCAATTAATACTGATTGGAATAAACTTCCTCATAATGATCTTTTGAAAATTAAATTTATTCTCCTGCCACGTGTCCCAGATTATTGGGATTTGACCCAATCTTTGATGGCAGTAAATCTGAGAAATTAATCGGCTTAGGACACGTCCTAGGAGCCATGGGGGATCTGGACCGCATGACGAATGAGCCGCATATGAATTTGAGCCACATATGGTTAAGCCCACGTGTCAGGGCTGCTGGGCAGTGGCCCTCACTTGAGCCCTCGAACCAAAGGGGAGTAATCCTTGTGGGCCGCATAGGTACATATCCGCCCGAGCCGCATGGACATGATCCTCTTGAACCGCATAGAAGTCCTCGCTCGAGCCGCATGAGACTTTCATGGCCTGAGCCGCATAGGACAGATTCACTCTGAACCGCATGAGAAGTTCTTTGCTCGAGCCGCATGAGGCTTTCTTGGTCTGAGCCGCATAGGACAGATTCACTCTGAACCGCATGAGAAGTTCTTTGCTCGAGCCGCATGAGGCTTTCTTGACCTGAGCCGCATAGGATTCATTCTGAACCGCATGAGAAGTGAGCCGCATACGAACGCCCACGTGGCAAGGCCACGTGGCATTTTTATGGCTCTCGGGGGATTTGTGTCAGAGATCTCTTTTCTCTTCCCTAGAGATTCATCATTATGACAGAGTCATAATTACCTGCTTTTATGTCAGGGCTGTCAACTTTTCAGAGGGGTCAGCCGTCAAAGCAATTAATGCAGCATGGGTCGGAGGGGAGCACTGTCAGGCCACGTGTCTTCTGAGCCGCATGGAATGCCTCGGGCATAGCTCCTTATGCCGCATGACTCCCTGAGCCGCATAGGGTATCTGAGCCGCATGGGGTTTTCTGGCCGCATAGATCATTTTCCATGCTTCTACACCCCTCTGTCGCTTAAGCACTCCTGTACATGATGCAAGACAGGTGGCACATCCCATAGAGAAGGACTCACGCAAGCAATATTCCTGTAAGCATTATAGGAGTCTTCCTTGCTAGACCTCTCTGATCATACCCGTACGTAGCTTTCCTGCGTGTACAATGGGGTACAGAGGTGGAGGACTCGACGTGTTCACATAAGCATAAGGTGGAAGAGGAATCTGTGGCATAGGGCACACCTAAATCAAGGCATCATTGTACCCAGATTACCATCAAATATTACTGTCAACAAGCAGCCACCGAGTCGTCGAGGAGACATTCTGTCTTCCAAAGACTACAACCGGCGTCAATCGAACGTCATAGGTTCGACAGGGGGTCGACAAGTATCACGACCCGCACCCAGTGTAAGGGTACGAGAAGTGGGTACCTCCAGCCTACGTTACAGTGTTGACGGTAGAACGTTGTACTAGGTCACAATATCTAACACAATTAGGATATGCTCCGAAAGGAGAACAATATAATAAGTAAACTAAATCACAACTAAGATGGAAAAAGAAGATAGGATAATCTCAACAGAGAGTCACAATATGAATAATAATCCCGGTGTAAACCATACCATATTAATATCTCAAGACAAACACAGTATCTCATAACTAGGTAATAATATAAGTCCAATCTAAACTCATGGCAAGTCCTCAGCGACTACTGGATCCTGCCGAGGGTCCAGGTCACCTGTGTCAACTAGGCCTGCTCCATAGTGAGTGTCGCAGCAATCTCATCATCTGTAATATTTTTAACGGGTCCAGTCAGGACAGGAACGAATACATCTCTCTCACACAGTTCATAACATGAAAGGAAATATGAAACAAGCTATAGAATAATACATGAACTGCCATAAAGAAATAGTAGAGAGACTGTAAAAAGAAGAACATGATATAGTAGAAATAGATATACAAGATATAGATAAAAAACTGAGCTAACTACGTGATTCAGAGCACATGTTTGGTTATGTAAACAGGCTTAGCTTATACATGACTTAAATATAGTTTGGATTTATACATGAAATGGTGTAGATCACATAACCAAATAAAAACTCCCTCCTGCCCCAATCAGTACACAAGAAAGTGTCCAGGTTATATTATTGCACATAAAGTAGTACGTCACGGATAGCTAGTCCACATGCACACTAGGTTATACATGAAGGCTCACACGATCATGAGTGTACATGAATGTCACATGAGTATACATGAATAAGTACGAATACAATGAGTAGACGATGCACATGATAAAGTACATGAGCAAAATATACCCGATGTATCCGAGGGGATAACATCGCATGAAAGATCCATATAGTACTAATCCGTGATAACATCGTGACAGCAACAAGTAAACTAGTCTATAATAAGTATATTCAAGCAAGAATGAAACGGTCAGAGAATGTACTCGCTTGACAATCCGAGCTGCTGATGAGGATGTGTAACTGAACTGGAGTGAGGTAAACCTATTTAAAGTAACCACAAGTTACGACATAGTCTAACATATCAAAAGGAATGCCTACAATGCAATTTTACATGATTCTAGGTCCTTCTAGGTCAAAGTAAACCCTTGGTCAACTCTGGTCAACCTGGTCAACTCTGGTCAAACTTGGTCAACTGAAGGTCAACTAATCAGTTTACTAATTTTTAGGTCATACTCAAGTTTTTAAGTCATTTGGAGTTCGTTCGAGTCGATTTGGATCAAGTTTGACCCAAAGTTGACTTCTGTCAACTTGGTCAACTTGTCGGTCAATTCGACCAAACTAGGCTCCTTATGACAATCCTAAACTGTCCCAACACTTTCTATAGCACAAGCAAACATTACATTACCTATATATATATTCATCATATATATATATATATATATATATATATATATATATATATATATATATATATATATATATATATATTTATATATAATATATACACATATATATAAGTTATGAAAAGAAGAATGGTTGTGTGTGGGTGTATGAGTGTCGAAGGGCTGCTGGTTTGAGTCACAAAACTGAGAAGAAAGGTTAAGAATATATCTACTAGAGTATACTATATAAAAATATGATACTGTTAATAGAAAACTATATATAAATATATACATATAGGTATATATATGTATGTGGATATATGTATATACACATGTATATAAAGGAATGAGGGTCGATCTCAAACCTGGAATGAATTCCCAGATCTGGTATCAAGGCCTCGACAACCTACTTCTAACATATATTCAAAAATAGATATAATAGGACTTATTATATATATATATATATATATATATATATATATATATTATATTATATATATAGGTAGAAAACACCATAACATATAATGGCTAGAAAAATATGAATTAAACCCAAGAGTCAAATCCCACAAGTCCAAAACAGCGTTCAAGAATCAAAAACTCTGAAATTATCACATTAAATCCCAGAAATCAAAATATCACAAAATTATTCAAATTCGAATGTCAAGAAAACCCAATTATCACAAATCGACCCAAAACGCAAAATACTCCAAACCAACTCATTAAACTTGGCAAATACGTAGGTCTCGACATATGGGACATGCTCGGGTACTCCCATGGCCGAAAACGTATCCGTGTCGTGTCCACGGAGTGCGTATCGGAAACTGATACCGCGTGTCGAAGAGGGTGTTCTCATTCGATTGCGCGCCACACGCACAACGAGAAGCCTCGTGCTCGTGCACACGGATAGGTAGGGTCATGGGGTAGGTCAAGGACACGTTTACATGACACAAAGTTGCAGCGATGCGACACAGCGGCTCGTGCAACAGCTGCGCGCCTGCGGCGCATGCGTACTCGTGCATGCGGGTCGTCGCTCGTGGCTCGTGCGTCGGGCCACGCCACGACTCATGATTGAGTCCCTGGGTAGTCTAGGTATAGGGCTATGTGTTCCAACTCCTGGTGCGGGTTCTCGACGTGCGTGTTCGCGTACGAAGGCCGTGTCAGCGACAAATTTCACCTAGGTGCACAATTTAGCTGACCAGTGCACGACGGATTTCTCCGTGCTCGCTCGACAAAACATATAAATTTTACGGGCATGTGGGAAGATGTTGCCCCTACATGCTCGTAAAATTTCACGTGAGACGGAGCTCTGTGTGTCGAGTTATGATGCACAGACAGTAGGGCATGCACTGGAGCTTGCAAGGGATCTCGTGCACGCGTGTCCGTGTCCGTTCGGATGCCGAAATCGTGTCGATTTCTGATCCATCTTCACAAAGTTGTTATAAATGATATAATGAAGGATTTCATGAAAATAGAATCGAAAATTAACAATTTTCAGTTTTAAGTGGCATTTTGTGAATACTTGCAACGTGAGACCGATACGTGTCCGATACCGCTATCAAATGAAACCAAAATCCTACGAAACTTTATACACAGATCAAGGGTGCCTATATGGATGCAATAATAAAGAAAATTTAGGAGAAACAAAGGTAGATAGGAATTTACCTATTGAGAGTCGGAATCTCAATAAAAAGAATTCCCCGAGCACTTTGTCGGCCGATTTCTTCGGAGCAAATGCCTCCTCCACCTTGCTAGCGGTACTCCAGCAAATCCTGCTCTTCCCAACGAGCACAACAGAATTTGTTTGAGGTGGAACGGACTCCGGATGAGAAATCTAGGTTTTTGGAGGAAAGGAAATTAGGGTTTGCTCTATGGGGGCTATGAGTTTTCTTCACAAAAGGGAGGGGGCTGCTTATGGCCGGCCAGGGGTAGGAGGTGTTTGGGTTAGGGTTTGCACATGGGCCAAGCACTCCATGAGTTGCTAAAAGGCCCATGTCAAAAAGGCTAAAAAGGCTTTAAGAAAAAAAGCTTAAAAATGAAATAATTGATTCTAAAAATAAATAATAGTTCTAATTTAAATTTTAAAAGGCCAATAATACTTCTAATTACTTTATTTGGCTTCTGGTCAAGGTTGACTAAGGTCAAACCACTTATACTACCAAAACACCAATTCAGCTACCAATCGAACCGCACAACAAACAATTTAATTAATAAATTAATAAAATTCAAAGTAACGCACAATGACTAAAATAGCCCTAGCCTAAAAATAGGTAATTAGCCAATCTAGTCACATGGTCGAGTCTCCTTGGTCATGGTTAGTCTCTAGGTCAAGCAGTCTCTAGGGTTAAGCTAGCAACAACCAAAATCACAATTCACACATCTAAATAATACAAAATAAATAAAGAAAATCACCAAAATCATAATATGATTTAAATATTATTATTAAATGATAAAAATTACAAAAGTTCAAAATTACCTCATTTTTGAAAAATGGTGGTTACAAGTCTACCCTCCTTAAAATAATTTCGTCCTCGAAATTAAGATGATCCTACTCCTTCTAGGTCAAATCCCCCAACAATCATGGTCATAAGAAAACTTATCTAAATCATGCAGTTGGAAAGATATTATACACGATTATGGCAGGTAATATCAGTCTGGGGTCTCATCTAGCCATTAGTCATTCTTGATCAAAAGTAGTCCTAAGGTATCAAAACATACGAACAATATGGTAGTGTACAATAATCATCAAGACAGGATAAGGTATAGGTCAAGAATTCACCTCTACTAGGTCTGGTAGCTGGAACTCTCTCCTGAAGGTAGGCCTCGACTGGGGGCAGGTGTAGTAGGACAGTCTCGTACCTTGTGTGCAGCTGACCCATAAAATAGGTACAATCCTAGTCTCTTCCTATCCTTCTATACGTGTCCAGGCTTCTTACAGAAGGAACAGGTAGGCACTCGCTCAACTAGCCTCTGCTGGACAGGAATCTGAACTGGATAGGCTGGTCTAGGCTGGAAGCCTGGGTACTCCTGAGGCTCTGGGTATAAACTTCTCCTTGCTCTCTTGGGGCTAGGCTCTCCCCACGAATGCATGTAATCCCACACAAGTTGGATACTGAGGCTCTGCTCTCTCATAAGCTCAGTCTGAAGTCTCTGTACCTCCCACACATCCTGAAGAAGTCTGTAAATATGAGCCCCATCAGGAGTGGCATGGGGTACCACTCCAGGGGGCAAAGGGAGGCCCTCAGTCTCCGGCTGAACTGTAGCCCTCTCCTGAAGGATAGGAGATGGAGAAAACTCTCCGGTGAGGCTGCTAACACCTCCTGAGCAATAGAAGGGGAAAGTACAATCTCGGTCTCATCCGGAACTGCAGCTGTGTACTGGGGACAGACTCTGGTCGTGGGTGCCATATTAGAAAAGATAAGGAAAACAATAAATCATCGGCTGCAAGGCAGTCTATCATCCTATATGAAAACTGGTAATTATCAAAAACAACAACTAGGAATTAACTATATAGGGTTACTATTCTAAAGATGATCAAAAACGAAAGTTTAAAGCACGACTGTCAATAGCATTGAAATCGAATCATGATATATATAAAAGAAAATTTAGTCTCGGCACGATCTAAGTTGATCAATCTCTGGTAAATCAAGATTTAGACAAGATGGAGAATAAGGTCATCAAAGTCTGAGCACAAGCATCTAGGGATGGAGATCTAGGTCACAATTAAATTTAATTCAATTGAGTACGACCCAGGATAATATATAAGAGAATGTGACCAAAGTCGACTGGTCGTGATCAAAGGAGTTAGGGTTCAATGATATTAAAAATTTTAAAGGATAATTCAAGGATATAGAATAAGTCAATTTTCTCCTTTTGATAGGAAAAACAGAAGACAAGGTTTCATAGGAAAGTCAAGTTAATCATCTCTGATACCATCAAGCTTATCTAATCATCATTTGTCAATCATATCTTTATCTCATAAGTCCAAATATAAAAATCAACCTTTATATGACTACCACCAAGAATTTTACCCTTTTGTTATGAAGATTGGACCTTGTCATGATCAACTATAACACCCAGTTTTCCAAATGAGGCAATTTTGAAATTTTATAATTATAATCATTTAATATAATATTTAAATCATATTGTTTTTGGTGATTTTTAATTAATTTAAAACTATTTAAAATGTTGATTGGTGATTTTGATGGTTAACTAGCTAAACCCTAGTTTTGCTAAGCCTAGACTAACCATGACCAAAGGAGCCTAGTCACGTGATTAGAATTTCATATTACCAATTTTTAGCCTAGGGGTATTTTGGTCATTTTGACAATTTTGTGAATTTGTAGTTTATATTAATTAAATATTGTGCTAGTCTTTTAGTGAAGCCTTAACCTAGAAGTTAACCTAACCTAGATTAGTCATGAGGTTAAAGTTAAGGTTAGAACATTCCTACTAAGTGCCAAGGTTAGCAATATCTAGATATTATTAGGATGGATATTTTCTTTTTAAGATATTTGTGAAAAGGAGCCTTAAACTAATAGGAAGCCTTGGGAATTGTTGGAGGAACCTCAACCACTCATCTAAAACCCTAACCCTAATGTTTTCAACAACCATACAAGCCCCCTCCCTCCTATAAGTATCATACTTAACAAATAATTGTCTCCTTTAGAAAACCTAGAAAAAGCCCTACTTGCTCTTCCCTAAAACTCTCCCCATTAATCCAAATTGAGCCCAAATTGAGTCAAATCAATTGCATCATCATCTCCAACAGTAGAGGATACTTGTGGGTGCTTGCTAGCAAGGTTCAAGGATGGTTTAACTGGAGAAACCGAGGAAGACATCGAATCGAGGCTCTTTATATTGAGTTTTAACACTCAACAGGTAAAACCCTACCAACCCTTGTAAATTCCTGATTTCTTCCTATAGATGCATTCATTTAGGGTCCCCCTAAGTGTAGCCCAAGTTTGGTAGGAGTTCATGTCCATTTCGTGTTCGTATCGGACACGTATCGGTATTTTTAATAACGTGTTTGTTGAAATGCTTGTAGAATTAAATGGTATTAATTTCAAAAACTATTTGAATAGAAAAATAGGTTTTTAAGTGTAGATCACAAATCATATTGACAGAGCACGATTTAGGCCGTGTCCGTGTCCAAAATGGACACGAACACGCTGCACGATGTCGTGCGGCTGCCATACTGCTCGCGTGTCCTAGCGGACACGACCACTCAAGCCACGAAAATTGGTAGACATATTGTCCTAGTGACTGACATCACAACCATTAAGTTTCGTGTCGTCTTGTGTCGTGTCGGGAGAGAAATCCCATGTGCACGGTTTTGTACACTGTCAGTGTGCACTATTTTTGCTCACTGATACGGGTTTTCCGTTTAGACACGGTGACACGTGGACTCGTATCAGGGTCCTAGGAAGGAAGCCCTATATGTGTCAAACCCAGGTGCACGATTTCGTGTCCTGGTTTGACTCGTGTCGTGTGCACGAGGACATGACACGCGTGCACGAGCCAGTCCTCACTGTGTAATTTATGTCACAATGTTTTATTTATTTGGACACTTCGTGTCCACTCTAGTGGACACGAATCATACCCCCTAGACACATGACACATGGTACACAAACCTACATGTCTGTTTGTTAAATTTCTATGGTTTAATTTAGGTTTTCGAATGTCAAGTTTATGTATCAGTGACTTATGTTCAGTTGGGTTATATGAACTGTAGACTAATGCTTCCTGTTTAATCTCGATTTAATTCCCATGTTTAAACTAATTTTGAATGTTCAATAGCCATGTTGATTCAATTACCCTTGTGATTAGTTCACTGTTAGGTTGAGTCCTTTTGGTTTGATGTTAACACAACTTAGGAATTTCGAAATTAGATTGGTTGGGTTGCATATGGAGTTCGAGCACATAACTTAATTCCCAATTCCCTGTGATAAAATTGTATATAAACTGAGATTCAAATCTCTGAAAAGTTGAGAATTCCTAATGCTTAATATTAACTAAATGTGGGTTTCGATTCACTGATTAGAATTACTGGGATTTCAAGTAAATGGATTAATACCTGAGTTTTTCCAATGATGATCCTGAGATTTAATGAAGTGGAAACTGAAATGGGAAATAAAATTCGTGAGATATAGGTTAACGTTAACTTTGAATGTTGTAAACTGAGGTTTTTTTTAAGTTATGAGTTTCCTGAGATGGTTTCAGGATTTCGAAAACATGGGATTGATTCTCAGGTTTTGGGTTTTAGTGTATAGTTTAGAATGAAAATGATTATGTGAAATATGTAAATATGCCTAAAACTAAACCCCCTAAACTACCATTGTGAGAACAACCCTATTACACACACAGCCCCTTACCTTGCTGAGCATTGTTACCTATTGGACACAGCTACACAACACACACATATGCCTATACAACCCTCATGCCATTCAACTGAAATCTGAGTGTGATACTCCCACACCCATGCATTACATAAAACTTGAGAACCACTCCCCTGTTAAGCTATCACCCTTTCCCTATTACCCTATTAGCCCACACACACACACTCTACATATTTCAATCCTAAGAGCACTTGATTGTCATGGTTACACACAAACCTATCCACCCACAACCCCTTTCCCTTTCTCTATATGTATAGTTGTATGCATATATGAGTATATGTATGTAATATAAGTATATGCAAGCATGTAGGTAAGGTATAAATACAAGGGTGGATATATGTATGTATATATGCACAAATGTCATGAATATAGACTAAACTCCATACATGTACACCATGCTATGCACACACACAAACACCCAATATAAATAGGTACATGGAATGTATATTGAGCCAATGTATATATGCAATGTGTAGATTCTATGTAGACATGTTACCATTGGATGGAATTGGTTGATAACTCTAAGGGTGTATAGGTGAACCTTGGAAATTGTTTAGATAGACTTGAGTGGTATCACCTTGTTACACTTGGGAAAGGAAAATAGGATTCAATATGGCTTGAAGACCCCATTTAGTCTAGCTATCATAGTCCAACCCTAAAGAGCTGACCAAAAGTCAACATTTAGTCTATATATGACCAATTGACCAAGTTGACTTGGACCTAGTTTGACCTAGACAGTTGACCAAGTTGACTTTGACCCAGAGTTGACCAAGTTTGACTTGGACCTAGTTTGACCTAGACAGTTGACCATGTTTGACTTTGACCTAGATTGGCTTAGAAATCATGTAAATTGCATCGTAAACTTCATTTACCTTATTTTAAACATGTCATAACCCATACTGCTCTATTTAGGACATTATGACTCCGGTGCAGACATCTGATATTACATTACTCTTTTCAGAGTAAGACGAGTACATTCTCTGATAGTTCTTTCATTTACTTGTCAATTACTGTACTTCAGTTCTACTTAGTTTTATGTGATTCTTACAACACGTATGGATATTTCTGGATTCATGTATACCATCTGTCTGGCCTCTATTTCTGGAACCACTACTGGCATCACCTTCTGGAATCACTACTGGAACCACCTACTGGAATCACTCTGGAATCTTTTGTGGTATCATTATGTTTTGCTGGACTCATCTCGTTTTCTTGTGTCATTTTTTGGATTCACTTGTACTTATGGGCAGGAAAATATTAGAGTAGACATGTGAACATTCCCAAATACTAGAACCACTCCCTTGGAATTATACTGGAACGATAGCCATCCCACACTTGGCCGAGTGTGTGGTGTGCCGTATTACCTACAGCCGTTTACATGTCGATCTCAGTATTTTAAAACACACTGTTAGAGTATAGGCTAGACTCACCCTGGAACCTTTGATCACCGACTGGACTCACCTCATACCGGACTCATCTTGTACTGGAATCACCTGGTATCAAATTCATGTTGTCTAGATTTACTTGGGTTTTGCACTTGTTATTTACATTCTGGACTTATATCATGTTGCTCTAGTTCAGCTAGTTTCTATTTACAGTCTTTATTGCTATGATTCTTCTCTTGTTTTACTTACCTTACTTTCCTTGTATCTTAACTGTTTCTCTATACCATCACATGTATACAAACTACCATATTCATCAATAAAACTGTCTATAACTGTTTTATAGTTCTCTGTCATTTACTTGGAATTTTTTGATGATTTGTACTCGTTCCTGTCCTGACTGGACCTATTGAAAATATTACAGATGATTGCCCTGAGGACATTTGCCCTACTTGCCTTGGAGCAGGCGATGGCTTAGCTACCTATGGCCCCGACACTCAGGAGTGATCGGGAGACTAGCTAGTAGACTTGGTTTAGTTTTCATGTTTTAGAACTTGAATTGTAATAACTTGAGATACGAGTTGTATTTGAGTTTGTTTGAGATATTATTATTTAGTAGTTTATAAATGTTGTTGTTAGTCTTTAGTTATAAACTTCTGTGTTATCTTATCGTTCTTAGACTGTGATTGAGATTCATTATATCTGTACTTGTCCTCCGTTCGGAGTTGAGATTTGACAAGTATATTATATAATTGCGTGAGTTGTTGATTAGATAGTAACCTAGGACAGCGTTCTACCGTCGACACTGCGGCGTAGGCTGGACGTACCCACTTCTCGTGCCCTTACTCTAGGGTGCGGGTCGTGACACGTTTTTAGTGGTGGCCCAAGCAGGTCGAGTTTATGTAGTGGTATTCGAACTAAAGTATCACTACAGCCTGCGATAGGATTGAGAAATAGGGTTAAACGGAGAGGTACTCAATCACAGTTTGGAAAATTCTGCTTCAAATCATGCCATCTACATATCTTACTGATTGTCTTCTTTGAAATAAACTGTCCTCCTTTGATTATATCGATTCCTGCTCAGTATTAACTTCCTTGTTCGATCTGTCTTCAGGATGGTGGAGACACGATTACATCGCTCTGGTACAGCAGCCGCTGGGGAGGGTCTGCCACCTCTCGTCCATTGCAGCAACCTGTTGAGACTGTAGCACCTTATGTTTCTGATCAGACAGGAGCTGTTGTAGCCATTGGGGTGTGTCTCCACCTGTTCGGAGGACAACTCCAGTCATCCCTGAGATGTTTCAGCAGCAGCATCAGCAGCCACCTACAGGATTGGTTGACGCTGCGCACCTGTTTTCATTTGTGGAGAGGATCCTGGAGTCCCACCAGCACCAGCAACAGCGTCAGACTGTCGATTTCTGTCAGGTATAGACGAGGCTCACCAGCTGGTCAGGACGACAGTGGAGATGATTACCGTACAGCCACAGGGAGGACAGATACATCAGTGCCATCAGAAGACACCGGGTATTCAGAGTTTCAGAAGATGTGTCCGAGGGATTTCCTTGGTACGGAGGGCATCCACTATGCGGATGACTGGATAGAGCACATCGAAGAGATATTTGGCTAGCAGAGATACCAGTCTGACTTCAGGTAGAGGCTGCGGGCAGCCAGATGCAGGACCTAGCCCGCATGGTACCAGACTGACCCCAGAGTGGGAACTGAGGGGCAGACTTGGCAGCCTTCAAGATGCTGTTCAAGGAGCAGTTCTTTCCAGATGTAGCACTTGGAGGCATAGAGGCACAGTTTGAGAGCCTGGCTCAGGGGAGCCAGACAGTCGGGGAATACGCGGGAGAGTTCTGCCGGCTGAGCAGATTCATTGAGGACTTGAGTGAGAAGACGAAGGCGAGGAAGTTCCACTGAGGTTTGATCAGAGAGGTCCGGTCATTGACCAAGAGCGACAGGGATGCTTCTTTCACGGAGATCTTAGCAGGAGCTATGGCAGCAGAGGATGATCTAGGATTGAAACTGAAGAGGGGTCGAGATACTCATGTAGCCAGTAGCAGTAGAGGTCCGGCCAAGAGGCCTCACGTACAGCTTCAGCAGGTACAGCATCAGCCTAGAGGACAGGACCGCAGGGTGCTGACTTGTGCCTACTGCAAGAAGGCAGGGCATGTTTGGGAGTCTTGTAGGAGGAGACTGAAGGTTTGTCTATTCTGTGGATCTGGTGCTCACAAGATGATAGATTGTCCCATTGCACCTCCTCTTGGGGGAGCTAGGCCACCTGTAGCTCAGCACCAAAGGGATGGAGCTTTTGCTATGGCAATCGAGGAGACTGACGTTGCAGGTGACGGGTTAGCAGGTTTGACCTCCTTGTTCTTCCCTCCCACCTTCATGTGTGATTTCCATTAGTACCTACCAGGATATGATTGTGATATGCTAGATAGCGTAGTTGTCCTGTTCGAGACTGTGGAATCACGACTAGTACGACTATGATTGCATGTTATCTTTCGATCTTGTTTGATTGGGGTTTTGACCTAGGAGGAGTACGATCATCTTAATTTCGAGGACGAAATTCTTCTAAGGGGGTAGACTTGTAACACCCAGTTTTCCAAATGAGGGCAACTTTAAAATTTTATAATTATAATCATTTAATAATGATATTTAAACCCTAGTTTTGCTAAGTCTAGAGACTAACCATGACCAAAGGAGCTTAGTCACGTGATTAGAATTTCATATTACCAATTTTTAGCCTAGGGGTATTTTGGTTATTTTGACAATTTTGTGAATTTGTAGTTTATATTAATTAAATATTGTGCGAGTCTTTTAGTGAAGCCTAAACCTAGAAGTTAACCTAACCTAGATTAGTCATGAGGTTAAAGTTATGGTTAGAACATTCCTACTAAGTGTCAAGGTTAGCAATATCTAGATATTATTAGGAAGGATATTTTCTTTTTAAGATATTTGTGAAAAGGAGCCTTAAACCAATAGGAAGCCTTGGGAATTGTTGGAGGAACCTCAACCACTCATCTAAAACCCTAACCCTAATGTTTTCAACAGCCATACAAGCCCCCTCCCTCCAATAAGTATCACACTTAAGAAATAATTGCCTCCTTTAGAAAACGTAGAAAAAGCCCTACTTGTTCTTCCCTAAAACTCTCCCCATTAATCCAAATTGAGCCCAAATTGAGTCAAATCAATTGCATCATCATCCCCAACTACAGAGGATACTTGTGGCTGCTTGCTAGCAAGGTTCGAGGACGGTTGAACCGGAAAAAACCGAGGAAGACATCGAATCGAGGCTCTTTACATTGAGTTTTAACACTCAATAGGTAAAACCCTACAAACCCTAGTAAATTCCTGATTTCTTCCCATAAATGCATTCATTTAGGGTCCCCCTAAGTATAGCCCAAGTTTGGTAGGATTTCGTGTCCGTATCGGACACATATCGGTGTTTTTAATAACGAGTTTGTTGAAATGCTTGTGAGAATTAAATGGTATTAATTTCAAAAACTATTTGAATAGAAAAATAGGTTTTTAAGTGTAGATCACAAATCATATTGACTGAGCACGATTTAGGTCGTGTCCGTATCCAAAATGCACACGAACACGCTGCATGACGTTGTCGTACGGCTGTCCTGCTGCTCGCGTGTCCTAGCGGACACGACACGGCGACTCAGGCCATGAAAATTGGTAGACACATTGTCCTAGTTACTGACATCACAACCATTAAGTTTCGTGTCGTCTTGTGTCGTGTCTGGAGAGAAATCCCATGTGCACGGGTTTTGTACACTGTCATTGTGCACTATTTTTGCCCACTGATACTGGTTTCCCGTTTAGACATAGTGACAAGTGGACTCGTATCAGGGTCCTAGGAAGGAAGCCCTATATGTGTCGAACCCAGGTGCACGATTTCGTGTCCTGGTTTGACTCATGTCGTGTGCACGAGGACACGGCACGCGTGCACGAGCCAGTCCTCACTGCGTAAATTCTGTTACAATGTTTTATTTCGTTTAGACACTTCGTGTCCACTCGAGTGGACACGAATCATACCCCCTAGACACATGATACATCGTGTCCTGGTTTGACTCGTGTCGTGTGCACGAGGATACGACATGCGTGTACGAGCCAGTCCTCACTGTGTAATTTCTGTCACAATGTTTTATTTCGTTTGGACACTTCGTGTCCACTCTAGTGGACACGAATCATACCCCATAGACACATGACATATGGTACACAAACTTACATGTCTGTTTGTTAAATTTCTATGGTTTAATTTAGGTTTTCGAATGTCAAGTTTATGTATCAGTGACTTATGTTCAGTTGGGTTATATGAACTATAGACTAATGCTTCCTGTTTAATCTCGATTTAATTCCCCATGTTTAAACTAATTTTGAATGTTCAATAGCCATGTTGATTCAATTACTCTTCTGATTAGTTCACTGTTAGGTTGAGTCCTTTTGGTTTGATGTTAACACAACTTAGGAATTTCGAAATTAGATTGGTTGGGTTGCATATGGAGTTCGAGCACATAACTTAATTCCCAGTTTTCCCTGTGATGAAATTGTATATAAACTGAGATTCAAATCTCTAGAAACCTGAGAATTTCTAATGCTTAATGTTAACTAAATGTGGGTTTCGATTCACTGATTAGAATTACTTGGATTTCAAGTAAATGGATTAATACCTGAGTTTTTCCAATGAATGATTCCTGAGATTTAATGAAGTGGAAACTGAAATGGGAATAAAATTCCTGAGATATAGGTTAATGTTAACTCTGAATGTTGTAAACTGAGGTTTTTTTTAAGTTATGAGTTTCCTGAGATGGTTTCAGGATTTTGAAAACATGGGATTGATTCTCAGGTTTGGGTTTTAGTGTATAGTTTAGAATGAAATGATTATGTGAAATATGTAAATATGCCTAAAACTAAACCCCCTAAACTGCCATTGCTGAGAACAGCCCCTATTACACACACAGCCCCTTACCTTGCTGAGCATTGTTACCTATTGGACACAGCTACACAACACACACATATGCCTATACAACCTCCATGCCATTCAACTGAAATCTGAGTGTGATACTCCCACACCCATGCATTACATAAAACCTGAGAACCTCTCCCCTGTTAAGCTATCACCCTTTCCCTATTACCCTATTAGCCCACACACACACACACTCTACACATTTCAATCCTAAGAGCACTTGATTGTCATGGTTACACACAAACCTATCCACCCACAACCTCTTTCCCTTTCTCTATATGTATAGATGTATGCATATATGAGTATATGTATGTAATATAAGTATATGCAAGCATGTAGGTAAGGTATAAATACAAGGGTGGATATATATATGTATATATGCACAAATGTCATGAATATAGACTAAACTCCATACATGTACACCATGCTATGCACACACACAAACACCCTATATAAATAGGTACATGGTATGTATATTGAGCCAATGTATATATGCAATGTGTAGATTCTATGTAGACATGTTACTAGTGGGTGGAATTGGTTGATAACTCTAAGGGTGTATAGGTGAACCTTGGAAATTGTTTAGATAGACTTGAGTGGTATCACCTTGTTACACTTGGGAAAGGAAAATAGGATTCAATATGGCTTGAAGACCCCATTTAGTCTAGCTATCATAGTCCAACCCTAGAGAGTTGACCAAAAGTTAACATTTAGTCCATATATGACCAATTGACCAAGTTGACTTGGACCTAGTTTGACCTAGACAGTTGACCAAGTTGACTGACCCAGAGTTGACCAAGTTTGACTTGGACCTAGTTTGACCTAGACAGTTGACCAAGTTTGACTTTGACCTAGATTGGCTTAGAAATCATGTAGATTGCATCGTAAACTTTATTTACCTAATTTTAAACATGTCAAAACCCATACTACTCTATTTAGGACATTGTGACTCCGGTGCAGACATCTGATATTATATTACTCTTTTCAGAGTATAAGGCGAGTACATTCTCTGATAGTTCTTTCATTTACTTGTCAATTACTGTACTTCAGTTCTAGTTAGTTTTATGTGATTCTTACAACACGTATGGATATTTTTGGATTCATGTATACCATCTGTCTGGCCTCTATTTCTGGAACTACTACTGGCATCACCTTCTGGAATCACTACTGGAACCACCTACTGGAATCACTCTGGAATCTTTTGCTGGTATCATTATGTTTGGCTGGACTCATCTCGATTTCTCGTATCGTTTTCTGGATTCACTTGTACTTGTGGACAGGGAAATATTAGAGTAGACATGTGAACATTCCCAAATACTGGAACCACTTCCTTGGAATTATATTAGAACGATAGCCATCCCACACTTGGCCGAGTGTGCGGTGTGCCGTATTACCTACAGCCGTTTACATGTCGATCTCGGTATTTTAAAACATACTGTTAGAGTATAGGCTGGACTCGCCCTGGAACCTTTGATCACCGACTGGACTCACCTCATACCGGACTCATCTTGTACTGGAATCACCTGGTATCAGATTCATGTTGTCTGGATTACTTGGGTTTTGCACTTGTTATATTTACATTCTGGACTTATATCATGTTGCTCTAGTTCAGCTAGTTTCTATTTACAGTCTTTATTGCTATGATTCTTCTCTTGTTTTACTTACCTTACTTCCCTTGTATCTTAACTGTTTCTCTATACCATCACCTGTATACAAACTACCATATTCATCAATAAAACTGTCTATAACTGTTTTATAGTTCTCTGTCATTTACTTAGAATTTCTTGATGATTTGTACTCGTTCCTGTCCTGACTGGACCTGTGAAAATATTACAGATGATTTCCCTGAGGACATTTGCCCTACTTGCCTTGGAGCAGGCGATGGCTTAGCTACCTATGGCTCCGACACTCAGGAGTGATCGAGAGACTAGCTAGTAGACTTGGTTTAGTTTTCATGTTTTAGAACTTGAATTGTAATAACTTGAGATACGAGTTGTATTTGAGTTTGTTTGAGATATTATTATTTAGTAGTTTATAAATGTTGTTGTTAGTCTTTAGTTATAAACTTTTGTGTTATCTTATCGTTCTTAAACTGTGATTGAGATTCATTATATCTATACTTGTCCTCCGTTCGGAGTTGAGATTTGACAAGTACATTATATAATTGCGTGAGTTGTTGATTAGATAGTAACCTAGGACAGCGTTCTACCGCCGACACTACGGCGTAGGCTGGACGTACCCACTTCTCGTGCCCTTACTCTAGGGTGCAGGTCGTGACATCATCGTAGGCTCAATTCCTAAATTCCAAAATATTACTCATGAAGCATACCCTTTTATTTATTAGCACTCAATACTAACCACTTAATCACCTGTAAATCCAAATTCTTCTACCTTGTCTTAAATTAGATCTGAAACCTGTAAATCAAGTTTTATGAAATCCTTGGACTTGTTCAAGTTACTCTCCTCGTGTTTATTCGATCTGAAACTACTTGGCCTTACAAAACTTATTCTCCATTAAAACAACCTTCGTATTTCCTTCAACGTACACCCTCAAATATTATTCTCCTTAAAATTTAAAATTTACTCAAAAATCTTTATATTTTTTATAACTCAAAAATTCTTGTGTTCTTTCTGTTCTTAACCATTTTCTTGCAATATCTTATTCAATCTCGTATTGCCATCGAATACAGATAAAATCTCTTCTCCATTACTAAGTTCCTAAATTTAACATCCTAGCCTTAAGGTAAATGTCTCAAGAATCATAACCAAAATTTATCAAGTCCTCAACTATGTCGACCTCGAATATCCTCGTCAGCTAAGAAATTCATCTATTATCTACATCCAAATATTTCTCTGTGTGTGATCGTTCCTAGATTTATAATATAAATCTCTTGATTTCATTCTCACTTTTTACCACATCTCTATCTCAAAATTCTATATCAAAGACCAACATTTTATATCCCTACCTAAATTATCATGAGATAACAAATTACATCCTTTCCGAGCTAGATGATTTACGTCACTTCCTCGACCTTTCCAGGGTAAAAAGGTATAGAGATTCAAATGTTTCAAAGTATAGATGACAGAATTAGATACGGGATAGGTGATTGATGTAATTGGGACAGAGTTAACTAAGGTAAGGAAAAATGAGAATACAAGAAATAATGGCAAGAAAGAAATAATGATAAAACTTGTTCTTGCTCATCTGTTCAAAAGGAATGAACCAATTTTAAGATATAACTTGATAACCATACACGTCTTCTTGGAATCATGTTGCTAGAATTTCGCCACGCTAGTAAGCATAGCTGCAATAAACAATAGAGTCTGTGACTAAGGTATACACCCTATAATCATGTTATTTAGAATTCTTACCTCGCCAACCGGTATGGCTGCAAAAAAATCTAGATTCCATAACTAGGATAAGTATATCTAAATCAGGCTCTACATTCTTGTCATGCTAGCCAGTATGACTGTGATAAAAATCCTAACTCCACAATTAAAGTAGACATTTACCTTTCTCACTGTCCTTATCAAGTATCTTATCAGGTTATACCCTAAATTCTAAAATAAAATAAAGATATATATATATATATATATATAAATACAAACTCAAAGTCAATAACTAACATCAAGATTCAAAATTCAACAATGAATCCATCAAAATCGAATTCAATTACAAGGAGTAATGGGTGAATCAAATGAGTAATGAGTGAATCAAATCAAGGAAAAAGATTTCAAATCGAAGTTAAAATAAGATTCTCAAGGGTCGTCCCAGGAATCTCTTAAGGAATCCTAACAGTGATTGAGTATCCTCTCCTTCTAACACTTTACTTCCTATACTATATAGCAGGCTTGTGGTAGTACAACTAAGTCGCTGTACTACTACGACATCGCACTAATGCAAATCTAGACCAGCATGGACTGGAGCGATGAGATTGTGTCTCCATAACCATCCTGAAGACAGATCAAAACAAGAAGCAATTACTGAGAATAAAATAAAATTAAAGGAGGACAGTTTGTTTATTCAAAGGAAATCATTTAATCAGCAAGAATTTAGATGGCAAGTATTGGATCAGAGTTTTTCAAATGTGATTGAGTACCTTAACTTATATCCTATATCCTACTACAGGCTGTAGTGATACTCTACTTCGAGTACCACTATGAAATTACACTAGTTGCGATTGGTCCTACATGGGCCACCACTAAAAATGTGTCACAATCCGCACCCAGTGTAAAGACACGAGAAGTGGGTACGTCCAGCTTATGCCACAGTGTCGACGGTAGAACGTTGTCCTAGGTCACAATATATAACACAATTAGGATATGCTTCGAAAGGAGAACAATATAATAAGTAAACTCAATCACAACTAAGATAGAAAAGAAGATAGGATAATCTCAACAGAGAGTCACAATATGAATAATAATCCCGGTGTAAACCACACCATATTAATATCTCAATACAAACACAATATCTCATAACTAGGTAATAATATAAGTCCAATCTAAACTCATGGCAAGTCCTCACCGACTATTAGATCCTGCTGAGGGTCCAGGTCACCTGTGTCAACTAGGCCTGCTCCATGGTAAGTGTCGCAGCAATCCTCATCATCTGTAATATTTTCAACGGGTCCAGTCAGGACAGGAACGAATACATATCTCTCACACAGTTCATAACATGAAAAAAATATGAAACAAGCTATAGAATAATATACATGAAACTGCTGTAAAGAAATAGTAGAGAGACTGTAAAAAGAAGAACATGATATAGTGAAAATAGATATACATGATATAGATAAGAAAACTGAGCTAACTACGTGATTCAGAGCACATATTTGGTTATGTAAACAGGCTTAGGTTATACATGACTTAAATCTAGTTTGGAGTTATATATAAAATGGTGTAGATCATATAACCAAATAAATACTCCCCCTGTCCTAATCAGTACACAAGGATCTGTCCAGGTTATGTTATTGCATATGAAAGTAGTGCGTCACATGGATAGCTAGTCCACATGCACACTGGATTATACATGAAGGCTCACATGATCATGAGTGTACATGAATGTCACATGAGTATACATAAATAAGTACGAATATAATGAGTAGATGATGCATATGATAAAGTACATGAGCATAATATATCCGATGTATCCGAGGGGATAACATCGCATGAAGAGATCCATATAGTACTAATCCGTGATAACATCGTGACAACAACATGTAAACTAGTATATAACAAGTAAATATGTCCAAGCAAGAATGAAACGGTCAGAGAATGTACTCGCCTGACTATCCGAGCTGCTGATGAGGATGTATAACTGAACTGGAGTGAGGTAAACCTATTTAAAGTAACCACAAGTCACGACATAGTCTAATATATCATAAGGAATGCCTACAATGCAATTCTACATGATTCTAGGTCCTTCTCGATCAAAGTCAACCTTCGTCAACTCTGGTCAAACCTGGTCAACTCTAGTCAAACCTGGTCAACTGAAGGTCAACTAATCCGTTTACTACTTTTTAGGTCATACTCAAGTTTTCAAGTCATTCGGAGTTCGTTTGAGTCGATTTGGATCAAGTTTGACCCAAAGTTGACTTTGTCAACTTGGTCAACTTGTCGGTTAATTTGACCAAACTAGGCTCCTTATGACGATCCTAAACTGTCCTTACACTTCCTATAGTCATATCACAAGCAAACATTACATTACCTATATATATATATTCATCACAAGTAATATATAATATAGTTATATATATACACACACACACACACACACACACACACACACACACACACACACACACACACACATATAATATATATATATATATATATATATATATATATATATATATATATATATATATATATATATATATATATATATATATATATATGTTATGAAAAGAAGAATGGTTTTGTGTGGGTGTATGAGTGTCGAAGGGCTGTTGGTTTGAGTCACAAAACTGAGAAGAAAGGTTAAGAATATATCTACTAGAGCATACTATATATATATATATATATATATATATATATATATATATATATATATATATATATATATATATATATATAGGCATATGTATATGGATATATGCATATACACATGTATATAAAGGAATGAGGGTCGATCTCGAACCTGGAGTGAATTCCAAGATCTGGGATTAAGGTCGCGATAACCTACTTCTAACATATATTCACAAATAGATATAATAGGACTTATTATATATGTATATATATATTTTATGTATATATATATATATATATATATATATATATATATATATATATATATATTTTATATATATATATATATATATATATATATATATATATATATATATATATATATATATATATATTTTTGTATATATATATATACATAAAATATATATATATATATAAATATATATATATATATATATATATATATATATATATATAAAATATATATATATATATATATATATATATATATATATATATATATATATATATATATATATATATATATATATATACACATAGAGGCATATGTATATGGATATATGCATATACACATGTATATAAAGGAAGGCTTAATTGCACTTTGCTACCCTCAACTATTCCGCCTTTTCAACTTGATACCATAAACTTTTTTTCGTAACAAATTGGTACCTCAACTATTATTTTTTTCAACTTGATACCTAATTTTTCAAAAATTTCGAAAATGCCCTTCCCTCTTCCTTCCCTCCACCCCCTTCCCCACTCCGGCCACCCCCCTGCTAGCTCTGGCCGCCCCACCCCCCCTGCTAGCTCCGCCCCCCCGCCCCCCACCCCCCCTGCTACCATCGGCCACCCCCTGCCCCGCCTCCCGCCCCGCCCTCCCTCCCCAGCCCCCCTCCTCTCGTGCTGCCGCGGCCTAGGGGAGAGGCGGGGGCGGGCGGGCGGCCGGAGTGAGCAGGGGGGGGTGGGGGGCGAGGGGGGGGGGGCGGAGCTAGCAGGGGGGGGCGGCCGGAGTGAGCAGGGGGGGCAGCCGGAGCGTGCAGGGGGGGAGGGTTAGGGGTAGGGACATTTTAGTCCAAAATAACATCTGGGTACCAAATTGTTACAAAAAATAGTTTAGGGTACAAAGTTGAAAAATGGTAATAGTTGAGGGTAGCAAAGTGCAATTAAGCCATAAAGGAATGAGGGTCGTTCTTGAACCTGGAGTGAATTCCAAGATCTGGGATTAAGGTCTCGATAACCTACTTCTAACATATATTCACAAATAGATATATATATATATATATATATATATATATATATATATATATATATATATATATATATATATATATATATATATATATATATATATATTTTTATATATATATATATATATATATATATATATATATATATATATATATACATACAATAGGTACAAAACACCATAAATGCATATAATGGCTAGAAAAATATGAATTAAACCCAAGAGTCAAATCCCACAAGTCAAAAACAGCGTTCAAGAATCAAAAACTCAAAAATTATCACAATTAATCCTAGAAATCAAAATATCACAAAATTATTCAAATTCGAATGTCAAGAAAACCCAATTTGACCCAAAACGCAAAATACTCCAAACCAACTCACAAAACTTGGCAAATACGTAGGTCTCAACACATGGGACGTGCTCGGGTACTCCCGTGGTCGAAAACGTGTCTGTGCCGTGTCTACAGAGTGCGTATCGAAAATTGATACCGCGTATCGAAGTGGGTGTTATCGTTCGATTGCGCGTCACACGTACAACGAGAAGCCTCGTGCTCGTGCACACGGCTAGGTAGGGTAACGGGATAGGTCTAGGACACGTCGACACAATACAAAGTCGCAGTGATGCGAGACAGCGGCTCGAGCAACAGCGCACGGCTTACGCGCGCGTGCTCGTACGTGCGGGTCGTCGCTCGTGGCTCGCACGTCGGGCCACGCAATGACTCGGGATCGAGTCACTGGATAGTCTAGGTATAGGGCTACATGTTCCAACTCCTAGTATGGGTCCTCGAGGAGTCATGTTCGCGTACGAAGGTCGTGTCTACGACAAATTTCAGCCTGGGTACACAATTTAGCTGACCAGTGCACGGCGGATTTCTCCGCGCTCGCTCGACGAAACGTCGTAAAATTTTAAGGGCATATGGGCAGAGGTTGCCCCTATGTGCTCATAAAATTTCATGTGAGACGGAGCTCTGTGTGTTGAGTTATGATGCACAGACAGCAGGGCATGCACGGGACCGTACACGGGATCTCTTGCACGCGTGTTCGTGTCCGTTCGGATGCCGAAATCGTGTCGATTTCCAATCCGTCTTCACGAAAGTTGTTATAAATCATATAAGGAAGGATTTCATGAAAATATGATCGAAAATTAACAATTTTTAGTTCTAAGTGGCATTTTGCCGAACACGTGCAACGTGAGATCGATACGTGTCCGATACCGCTATCAAACGAAACCAAAATCCTACGAAACTTCATACACAGATCAAGGGTGCCTATATAGATGCAATATTAAAGAAAATTCAGGAGAAACAAAGGTAGATCGGGATTTACCTATTGAGAGTCAGAATCTCAATAAAAGGAATTCCCCGAGCGCTTTGTCGGCCGATTTCTCCCGAGCAAATGCCTCTTCCTTCTTGCTAGCGGTACACCAACAAATCCTCCTCTTCCCAACGAGCGCAACGGAATGCGTTGAGGTGGAACGGACTACGGATGAGAAATCTAGTATTTTTAGAGGAAAGGAAATTAGGGTTTGCTCTATGGGGGCTATGAGTTTTTCTTCACAAAAGGGAGGGGGCAGCTTATGGCCGGCCAGGGGTAGGGGGTGTTAGAGTTAGGGTTTGCACATGGGCCAAGCACTCCATGAGTTGCTAAAAGGCCCATGTCAAAAAGGCTAAAAAGGCTTTAAGAGAAAATAGCTTTAAAATGAAATAATTGATTCTAAAAATAAACAATAATGCTAATTTAAATTTTAAAAGGCCAATAATACTTCTAATTACATTATTAGGCTTCTGGTAAAGGTTGACTACGGTCAAACCACTTATACTACCAAAACACCAATTTAGCTACTAATCAAACCGCACAACAAGCAATTTAATTAATAAATTGATAAAATTCAAAGTAACGTACAATGACTAAAATACCCTTAGCCTAAAAATAGGTAATTAGCCAATCTAGTCACATGGTCGAGTCTCCTTGGTCATGGTTAGTCTCTAGATTAAGCAGTCTCTAGGGTTAAGCTAGCAACAACCAAAATCACAATTCACACATCTAAATAATACAAAATAAATAAAGAAAATCACCAATAATCATAATATGATTTAAATATTATTATTAAATGATAAAAATTACAAAAGTTCAAAATTACCCTCATTTTCAAAAAGTGATGGTTATAAGTCTACCCTCCTTAAAATAATTTTGTCCTTGAAATTAAGATGATCCAACTCCATCTAGGTCAAATCCCCCAACAATCATGGTCTTAAGAAAACTTATCTAAATTATGCAGTTGAAAAGATATCATACAGGGTTATAGCAGGTAATATCAGTCTGGGGTCTCATCATCTAGCCATAGTCATTCTTGATCAAAAGTAGTCCTAAGGTATCAAAACATACAAACAATATGGAAGTGTACGGTAATCATCAAGACAAGATAAGGTATAGGTCAAGAACTCACCTCTACTAGGTCTGGTAGCTGGAACTCTTTCCTAGAGGTAGGCCTCGACTGGGGACAGGTGGAGTAGGACAGTTTGGTATCTTGTGTGCAGCTGACCCATAAAATAGGCACAATCCTAATCTCTTCCTACAGTCCTTCCAAACGTGCCCAGGCTTCTTATAGAAGGCACAGGTAGGCACTCGCTCAACTGGCCTCTGCTGGACAGGAATCTGAACTGGATAGGCTGGTCTAGGCTGAAAGCCTGGGTACTCCTGAGGCTCTAGGTATAAACTGCTCCTCTCTCTCTTGGGGCTAGGATCTCCCCTCGAATGCATGTAATCCCACAACAGTTGGATACTGAGGCTCTTCTCTCTCATAAGCTCAGCCTAAAGTCTCTGTACCTCCCACACATCCTGAAGAAGTCTGTAAAAATGAGCCCCATCAGGAGTGGCATGGGGTACCACTCCAGGAGGCAAAGGGAGGCCCTCAGTCTCCAGCTGAACTGCAGCCCTCTCCTGAAGGATAGGAGATGGAGAAAAACTCTTCGGTGAGGCTGCTAACACCTCTTGATCAAAGGAAGTTTGGTCCCCACTGCCTCTACACCTGCGCTTGACACGATAGCTAATGACGGATCCAGTAAGCTGCCCATCATCAACCAAGCGGCACCATCATCGTCTACTCCATCGACTACAGGACCTGCAATATCAACCGAAATACAACAGGCCATCAAGGAATTGTATGCTCGCTATGATGCCAATAAAAAGCAAATAGCACTCCGGAAGATGGGGATTCGGCAGCCATATCCTGTCTAGTGGGACAACGTAGTCTACCCTCCCAAATACAATCTGCAGACGCTCACGCCCTTCGGTGGAAAGAAGTCTCCCTGATGATACTTGAGGTACTTCTCATCAGTAACAGGGCACCTAACAAAGAACGACGCCCTCCTCACCAATACATTCATAAGAGTTCTGCAGGAGGTAGCCTATGAGTAGTTCTGCAGTCTTCTGGACTACTGTATTTTATCGTTCGAGGACCTGAACCCTCTCTTCATCGACCGATTATATGAATGAGGAATGGACATGACGATGTCAACTCTCATAGAGTTGTCTAGAAAGAGAGCTAGTCCGCGCATACATCAAGCGCTTCTACCAGGCAGCTTTGAGGCTACCGTCTCGTATGTCCGATCCCATGCTTATGGACTCATGTCGTTAGAACATGCTGTCTGCAATCAAATTGTGGCACAATGCTCCTTGTACAGAGTGGACGCCTTTTATTATAGAGGTGGATGTGGCACATAGAAAAGCCCAAGATGCATATCTCCTGGGATTAAACTTTCCTTCTCGCGAAGACAAGGGAGACGCTCGTCTAGCAACAACCCCAAGGACAAAAAAGGCAAACAAGTCATGACCGTCAACATCTCCAAAGGTTCAGTAACCATAAACCCCAAGTCTGTAGAGGCACAAAAGTCGAGGGAGACTTACTCATTCAACGACGAGGATACGCTAGAACTCTTCGATATGCTGACGAAGAGTGGCAAGATGTTTCTCCCAACACCAAAGTACCCCAACGAAGTAGGGAAGGTGGACAACCATAAATACTACTATTATCATCAGTATGTCTACCATTCGACACGAGATTTCTACGTATTGAAAAGACAGATTCAGTGCCTTATCGGCGCCAAAGTCATATCACTTGACTATAAAGAAAAGACTGTCATGGCCAATATGGTTACTCACTAGTTTGGAAGTTTTCCAACCATGGAGGCACAGAACGGGGTCGTCCCAATCCTGAGGGCGACAATGGAAGTAGTCGATCTTCCACCAACGTATGACAACACTCAAGGGCTCATCCCGTTCTCCACAAAATAAGGCGAGATCATGTGGGTCCACCCCGACCTTACTCCCGACAAGATGGCACCTACAACCCCCTCTATCAAAGTAAGAAGCTCAGAACATGTCACATGGTCTCGGGATCGACTGATGACACCCTGGTGACCACTCATTCGGCACGGCAGCAAGAGGAGAACCAAGCTCCAGAGAAGACAACACCTCCACCAACTATAACCCCTGCTCCTGATACATCAAAAGCAGGCCCATCTCAGACTCCTATCGCAGATAGGCAGAAGCAAAAAGAGGTTCGCTTCGACAAACCTCTGAGAAAAGACTCGACAGTAGGGCCTATCAAACTCTACAACTTCGACATACTGGTGCAGCTAGCCAATACCCTGGCTAGATTGTCACTCTTTGAGATCCTCTGTCTCTCCAAATAGACCAAAAATGTGCTCAGTAAAGCCTTGCAGAACGTCGAGTCCTTTCTCATCCAAGTGTAACCACCCAAAAAAGACCTTGCGGCTTGCCCACATTGTTACAGTATGGTCGAAGTGATTCCCAGTATCACTTTCACCCAGCAAGACATGTTGCTGAAGAATAATCGGCATAATAGGCCTTTATACTATACAGGGTATGTCAGTGCCATTAAAGTCGATCGCATCCACATCGACCCAGGCTCCTCTCTCAGTAAGCATTATCCCAAGGAGTTTGCTCCAAACTCTAGGGATTCCAATGCATTGCCTGACTGTATTGAATACAACAATCAGCGACTTCAATGTAGGAAAGAGAGAGCCTATAGGCAAAATTCACTTGAAGTGCCGAATAGACAACCTCCATACTGAAGTGACTTACTATATCATCGACGATGACATAAACTACAACATGATGTTGGAATGACCATGGATTCATGAGTACATGATCGTTCCTTCCACTCTCCATCAATGCATGAAGCACGTGGCCAACAATGGGACTATCAAGATCAAATTCGCTGACATCGACCCATTTCGGGGACTTGAAGCCTACTGTATGGATGCTAATCTGTACAAGTTAGTCCCCTGGGACGATGAGAGCAATGATGCCGATGACGAGGCAGAGGCAGCCTCAGAAAGTGTAGTAGTTACTGAAGGACCACTAAAGGTTCAACTAAAGGGAAAACCCTCCAAGGTATCACAGCCCCTCGTCGTCAAGCTCCGAGGCAAAGCGCCATCGTCGCCCTCGGTGACGTCAGATGATGGCCAAGAGCCTATACGAATAAGGCTATCCCGGAGGTCCCCAAAGCTAACCATGAAGGCACAGGAACCTCCGACCACAGCCCCCTTGGTAGTCAAGCTAAAGGGGAAGCATCCTCCCCTTCCTACCTCGGTAGCCCTAGTCTACCGATGAGGAGCTAGGAGACTATATCTCTGCCGATACCGAAGCACACTCTTTAGATTATGTAATCCCTCAGGATGGGTTATGTTACACCTACTTCAACTTCATAAGACTCAAAGACGGAACTCATGATGCATTCACACTCTTCTGACTCCCCAACCAGGGACTCTGACACCAGTACCGGTCAGGTCTTCAAAAATATGTTGTCCGCTAACATGGCTTCCATAAATCCTCCAATCGTGGATGAAGACCAGATGTTCGAATACTTCGAAGATGAACCCTGGGCGCAGCGCCTAGGATCTCAATGGGAATAACATTTGGAACAGTACAAACCTCCCATATCCCAGTAAGTGTTCATGGATTCTATTAAAAGAATTCATCCCTTCTATACCTCTCCCTATTAGAAAACTTTCTATGTCCATATTATCTCTGGATTGATTCCCTACCCCTTAGTCAAAGTCGCGTCTATCATGTCCACATTACCTCTGGGTAGTCGCCTCTCCTGATGACTCCATGTTGTCATAACTATCTAGAAAATATTTCACGTCCAAATCACCTCTGAAGTGTTATTTTATATTGTGTCAACCATGTCCATATTACCTTTGAGTAGTTACCCATTTCTGTGATAACCTTGAATTATCATGATTCTCTAAAAAATATTTCATGTCCATATTACCTCTGAACTGTTATTCTAGTGAAGGATGTCGACCATGTCCATATTACCGCTGAGTAGGCAACCCTTCCATGATAATCCCTGCTGTTGTTATTATACAACCCTTCATGTCCATACTACCTCTGAGTCATTTTATACCCCTATAGAGTTTATCCTTGCATGTCCATATTACCTCTGAGTAAGGAAATGTGTCCACAAAAATTCTCGTATTTAACATGTCTATATCACCTCTGAGTAAACACCCTATTCCCAATAGAGTTATCTCCTCTAAGGAAATTCTTACCTTTGTACAAGATTCACAACCACAAAG
Organism: Iris pallida; assembly: GCA_029216955.1. Taxonomy (NCBI): domain Eukaryota; kingdom Viridiplantae; phylum Streptophyta; class Magnoliopsida; order Asparagales; family Iridaceae; genus Iris; species Iris pallida. The sequence continues at coordinate 29,979 of JANAVB010010979.1, forward strand.
ACAGAGAGAAGAAAAAAGCCTCATATATAATGAGATGGTGTTTTCTATTACAAAAATAGCCTCTCATAAACTGAGAGACAATAAGAAGAAAGAAAGAAGTCAAAATTGAGAAGATTGGTTCTTAAGCTCTTCTAACTGGCCCTTCAAATGATCCCTCCTATGCTCGACCAATGCTTGGGCCCTCCATTCAGCCTTCCAATGCCGAGCAGCTTCATCTTCGACAGAGGACATAGTTGGCATGCAAGGGCCAACTCAGCCTGACGAACGCCAATGCTCTCCTTCTTCTAAGCTGGAGCTTCGGAACGTTGGCGAAAGACCTCCTTCTGGTCCTTTGACTTCCTCAGGTCTCTCTCAGCAAGGGCCAGAGTCTTCTTCAATTGTTGAATCTACCCTCGGAGGTCTTTGTATTGCACCTCTGTGTCTGCATGACGATGGGCCCGAACCTTATCAGCATCGGTCACCTCCTTGAGTGAAACCTCGATTTTTGTAAAACGGGCATGCAAATCCTGATGCCGCCATTTACTAGGACACTTTAAAGCCCAAGCATGCTAAACGACGTCGGTTCAGAAAAGGTTATGATAAATGTTTACGAGAAACGAGGAGTCATGATCAATACTTAAGGAAGCGACAGCTTGAGGTATTTAATGCAGAAGCCCAAGCATGACGTCATCCTGGCAGCATACATGATGGGCATTTTACCTACAAAGAAACACATGTCATGCTTTTTTTCAAAGTATCCCAAGCTTGACTTATGTTTGGGACACTTTGAAGGGGGTCTTATAGATGCATGAAAAAGTGAAGGGTGAAACATGGCTCAGGTGGGTACTCTAATTACCTAACCATATTCACAAAAGCGTAGATGATAAACGACGCAGGTTGGGGCTCTCACTACCAACCCAGCTTCATAGAAGCTCGGGCGGTCAAGTACGCCAACAGAAAAGACAAACTCACAAAAACAGATGAAAAGTTCAAGAAAAGTTCTTTTTATCAAATCATGGCTACAAGAGTCTATTATAGATTGTCACGATTACATAAAAGAAGTCTTCCTAAGGATATGTTACAAAGTCTTTGTGATTACATGTTCTGAACTAAAAAAACTTCTACGTATCTACGCTGGGGTTCATCTTTACAGTATGATCGTCATGAGAGGAGAGACTGTGGATAGAAGATGTGAATACAGTCGCCATCAAAGTCTGCCACCACAGCACCCTCTCCCCCCAGATGCGTAGCTCTTCCTGAAGCAGCTATTGCCCCGAACGAGAATTCAGTCCACAGCATGACAGGATTCTCCTTTTAAAAGCGCATCAGCCTCTGAGGCTCTTCCAGCCTAACAAAAGTGCGCAACCGCCAATGAGTAGGGCAAAGCACAACCTGTGGTGCTTTATGTTGGCAACAAGACCGAACTCGGTAGTCAGGATCTCCAAGACCTCCAAGACCTCCAAGATGTCACTCAGATTCGAACTTCCTATGAGAAGTATTCTAGCACATCTCGAAACTCATCAGCAGTTCTTTTACGAAGGACAGCTCCTTTGAACGAAGGGATCCTCAATAAAAATCTGACTTAGGCAAAGGCCAACGGCCACTCGAAGCTAAGTCTGGATCCAGAATGGTGTTGAAGGACAAAAAGAGGAAGACGTGACTCTTCGAAAGAAACCCCCCTTTATACAAGGTGGGAGTGGTCTAAGACGTAGGCCATGGGGCCGTCGGTCAAAATTCCTACATTAATGGGATGAACCTAGGACTCAGCACGATAAACCTCATTAAATAGGTTCATTCGACTAAGTCTTAGACCATTAAAGACCCCTTAAAATTCTCCAAGTAACGGTGGCAATTAAGAAGGAGTTGTTCATTAAAGATCTGTCATTAATTACTCTTAAAGAAGACTTCAAAGCCAGCTTCTTTAAACCAGAAGTGCAGCTACAATCCTGTGCTAGCAGGAGGCACAGACTGGTGATGACTTTATATCATCCCAGCTTCAATGGTGCAGACCTCTGCTTCAGCCCAGAAGCTCAACGCCCTTAAAGACTTAGGAAACACCATTTCATCCAACACAAGTTTGCTTGTCGCCCCAAAAGCATAGTAAGCTCGTTAGCCTAAAGCACAACCTACTCGTGGCTCTAAACTATAGTAACATTACTACTCGAAACACAGCCTACTTGTGGCTCAAATGCACAAAGGTTCCGTCATCTTCGAAACATAGTCCACTCGTTGCCTAAAAGTACAAAGGCTCCGTTTCCTCTAGAAGAACAGTCTACGCGTCGCATCAGAATCGTAGTAGCACTAAGACCTTTCTAAAGGCGTAGGTTGTATGGTCCCACCCAATTGGTTTGTTTAAATCGCCGCTCTCAAATATAGGACAAAGGTTGATCATATTGACAAGTAAAAATATCTTATCAATGGGTGTAACGCCCCAGTCCCATAATACGTAGGACCAAGTACGAGAACATGCAAGCTGCACATATACAAAAAATACTCTAATATGTGGAATCCTCATATATGCACATAAGCTGTAAATAAAATATCACAGGCCAGAATGATATAATCTAATCTCATCACAGCTCAACACAGAAGATAATAGAGTCCAATAAATAAATAGAGTATAAAATGATAGCCGGGTGAACATGCTCACTCCAAACAGCTAAGAAAAATACTCTCACAAGATTAGAGTCCAACCTCCGCAAATAGAAAGAAAAGAGATGTAAAATAATGTCTACAACTGTCTCAGATAAGAAATAGACTAGAAGTCAAAAGGCACTGCCTCATCATCAATGTACGATAGCTCCAACGTCGCTCCGTACTCCTGTAGAAAATCGTCTAAACCTGGAGAGATAACCAGGTCTCAGGGGACATAGCAAGATACAAGAAAACACCATGCCATATAAACTTTGATAATATAATGAGAGAAAAAGATATGCATGCAATCGGGTTCCTGACCATTCTACTGTGAATATGCAGTTGAAATATATTTCTTCGACGCATGAGCCCTGGCTGAATATATGATCTGGTATAGTCCCCTCTTGGGCACCAGTGACCAAGTGTATGACGTTCCAAGAACGACAGTGGCCAACCTGAGAGGCTAATCATACCCGTATCTCCAATGGCGCTTCCGGGTTACAAGGAAAGTGCAATCGAAGTCCATACGTCAGGTAATGTTCTTCCCATCCAATGCCTAGTATCATCATCTCCATGACTGATATGTACCTCCAGTGACCGCCAAGTCTTCTAGCATGTAATTCTATTAGCAGTTACCACTATCCATCGTACGCTCCATACGTATCGGTGGCCAACCGACTACGCGAATACGTGTCCTATATGTGACTCACATCACGTGATACAACAAGTGTCAAGGCCATATGAGATATATCAATACTCAATATCAATGGGTGGTCAATAAACTAAGTTAATGCAAGAGAAAATAAATAAAGCGAGAAAAACGACCGATAGAGTCGCTTGCACCCAAGTGTGACTTGGACGCACAGTTTAAATATCTAGAAATAAGAAATGCTGAAAATAACAACTGAAAATAAGAAATATAATAATCACAGAGTAAGGTGCAAGATATCTTGCCTGTTGGTGCAAAGTGGCAAGTCCTGGTAATCACAATGTCAGCTAAGTAACGTCAAAATCTCCAAAAACTCCGGACGCTGAAACAAACATCAAAAATGCACTCGATGTAAAAGATATACCAAGAAAACGCCTGTCCAAAAGTCTAATTCTGGAACAGGGGCAAAATTGTAATTTCGGATCAAAACGATGTCCGCTGTTGGACCCGCTTTGCACCGAAATGCGTGCCAAAGTTTATGGTCTCTAAAGTCGTCAAACTATATGTCTACAATTAGTTTGAGGATAGGAACTCAACGGTATGTCCAGTTTTAGATTCCGATGAGCCGTGCACAAAATCGTCCGTTTAAGTGGGTCGCGGGCCCGCCAAAAATGGGTTCCGATTCGGCCTTCTCAGAATCGAACCAAACTTGGCACACAGGACCAGAATTTCGATTCGGACCTGTTGGCACATGTTTCTCGATTCAACGACTATACACGAAGTTATGGATAAGTTTGTAAAACACCGATACGGGGGTATCTCGATGGATACGCGTTGATTTCGTTGCACACACGCGACGAAACCGAGTTCCGTCAGTTCCCACACGTCCGTAACATCCATACGCATCTTTCGATGCGTATAGTGCACGACCATGTCGCTCGGTTCGTCGGGGCACACGCCATATCGGACAAATTTTAGAAAATTAATATAAAAAAATAGGTTTTTCCTCAACTTCAACATAAATCTACTCTTTACACACAAATCGAAATGACGATCCAGAAGATGCATTACGATTGGTTATTGCCTTTACTATTTTCAATTAGTTCCTACAGTACTTTACTACACAGCAAAAAAATTGGCCGATTGTTATTTTTAAAATAGTTTTTAGCGTTACAGAAAACAGATTTTTGTTCAACTTCGTCTCAATTTTTCGAGCAAGTCGATGGGTTGTTTTCGAAATCCACCTGGAGGATCTCGAAGAGGATCAAGTCTACTTTCCAGAATATCTTACGGATCGAAAATCGGTGCTACGAGTAAAAAGTTACGTCGTAGGGAAGTAGGGTACCTTGAGTGGGAAAACTGCTCCGTGGGTGACGCGGGGCTGACTTCCGATGCTCCAATCATCGCGCACAAAGCTCCATCGCTGGTGAAACGAATCCGCAGGCGAAGAGGGTATGATCAGCCTCAACTTTCGTTTTGGAAGATTAGGGTTTTGAGGCTTGTGGAAAATGTTACAAATATAACAAGTTGTGCCAAAAACCTAATACTATTGGGTTTAGGAACTTGAAATTCCCACGGGTTGGGTTCCTCGGGGATTTGCTGCACGCAGCAGGGATTGAGGAGTGGGACCCGCCCACGTGTAGTGGGGGGTTGTTTTTAATATATATTTTTTCCTTCTTTTTCCTTTTTTTTCTTTTTTTCTTTTTCCTTTCCTTAGCACTGTTCGGTGGTCGGTCACCACAACTTTTTTTTTCTTTTATATATATATATATTATATATAGATAAATTATATATAAAAAAAAAAAAAAAATATATATATATATATTATATATATATATTAATATATATATAATATTATATATATAATATATATATATATAATGCATATAAGCCCATAAAATTCCTATAAATTGTAATTAAGTAATAAAATCCTTATAATAATCATAGAATATATTTAGTAGCACTTAAAATATCAAGCACACAATCAACACACACACACATACACAACACACACACAACACACACACACACACACCCACACATATATATATATATATATATAATATATATATATATATATATATATATATATATATATATATATATATATATATATTATATATTTTATATATATATTATATATATATATATATATATATATATATATATATATATATATATATATATATATATATATATATATATATATATATATATTTATATTATATTTATATCTATATATATATATAATAATATATATATATATTAAAGTTAAAAAAATAATAATGTTAGTTGGTATATATATATTTTATATATATATATATATATATATATATATATATATATATATATATATATATATAAATATATATAAAAAAAAAAAATATATATTAAATATAATATATATATATATATATATATATATATATATATTATATATATATATATTATATATAGATTATATATATATCCATATATACCAACTAACTCTTTAATGCCAAATAATTAAAAATAATTTTTAAATCACTCAAATAATTAGAAAAATCTTGGGGTTTATATCCTACCCAACTTAAAGAAAATTTCATCCTCGAAATTAAATTAAGGTCGGGGGATCAAATGCAATGCAAGAAAAAAATTGATAGTAATTTAAAAGCTTAAATACAAGACATACCTTCATCTTCGAACAAATGCGGGTAGCGGTTTCGGATGTCGTCCTCGCGCTCCCAAGTAGACTCTCCTGGCGAGTGATGCTTCCATTCTACGCGAACCAATGGAATAGATTGATTCTGCAACACCTTCACTCGACGAGGATTCCTACTGGTTGCTCTTCGTACGACAAACTCCGTCCAACTGTGATCTCGGAATGATCAAGCACATGATTATTGTCTGCCACATACCTCCTCAGCTGAGATACATAGAATACGTCATGTACTCCCTCTAGCGACGGTGGCAAGGCCAATCTATAGACAACCTCTCCAACACGTTCAAGACATCGAAAGGACCTTGGACTCAACTTGCCACGTCCTCCGAATCGAATCGTGCCTCTAGTGGGGAATATCTTCAAGAAACATGGTCGCCCTCTTTGAACTCCAAGGGTCAACGACGATTATCTGCCCACTGCTTCTGACGATCCTGCGCTGCTCGCAGGTGGCCCTGTATTTTTTTACTGTCTCCACTGTCCTCAAGACCAACTCAGGATCCAATAGTTGTCGCTCTCCTATGTCGCCAACAACAGGAGACCGACACTTACTACCATACAATGCTTCAAACGGAGCCATTTGAATGCTCGCTTGATAGCTATTATTGTAGGAAAACTCAACAAGATGAAGATGGTCCTCCCATGAATCGCCCAAATCAAGCATACACGCTCTCAACATATCTTCTAGCGTCTGTATGGTACGCTCTGACTGGCCGTCTTTCTGCGGATGGTATGATTTGCTAAACTTCAATCGGGTGCCCAAACTCTCTTACATGCTCCTCTAAAAATGTGAGATAAATCTCGAGTCCCGGTCCGACACAATACTAACAGGCACACCATATAATCTCACAATCTGCTCCATGTATATCTCTGCCAATACCTCTGTCGACTGGCCCACTCTAAAAGGTAAGAAATGGGCTAATTTTGTAAGTCTATCCACAATCCCCTAGGACTCTGAGAAAAACCTGTGACGAAATCCATAGTAATGTGCTCCCACTTCCACTCGAGAATGGGTAGCGGCTGTAATAGTTCGACCGTCCTCTGGTGCTTCGCCTTCACTTGTTGACATACCAAGCACTTGGCAACGAAACGAGCTATCTTCCGCTTCATTCCATGCCACCAATAATACTGTCGTAAGTCGCGGTACATCTTAGTTCCTCCGGGATGAATAGAGTAAGTCGAATTGTGAGCCTCTGTCATCAGCTCCTGCCGTAGCTCTCCATTGGGTACATAAATGCGATCACCACATCGCAATGTCCCATCGGGGTGGATCCTCAATCCTGTCTGCTCTCCTGCTTCGGTCCTCTCTTTGAGCCGTCGAAACCTAGCGTTATTGGGCAATGCTGTCTTGATGCGCTCTACCAATGATGAATGCACTTGGAGGTTGGCTAATATGCCATCTGCTCCAGGCAATACTACTTCAATACCAAGCTGCTCCAAGTCTCATCAAACTCCTTCTGCGTAGTCAAAAAGTGTGCTATGGGCTTACGGCTTAATACGTCTGCCACGACATTAGCCTTACCCGGATGATAATGAAGCTCGATCTCATAATCCTTCATCAACTCCAACCAACGTCGCTATCGCATATTCAACTCTTTCTGTATGAACACGTACTTGAGGCTCTTATGATCAGTGTAGATATCAACCTTCTCGCGTACAAGTAGTGTCTCCATAGCTTCAAAGCAAAGATAACCGCTGCGAGCTCTAGATCGTGGGTCGAATAATTCTTCTCATGCACTCTCAACTATCGCGATGCATATGCTACTACTCGACCGTGCTGCATCAATACGCATCCTAATCCTTTCCCGGATGCGTCGTTGTAGATCACAAATCCTCCCGGGCCCGATGGTAGTGTCAAGATCGGTGCTGTGGTCAATCGCTTCTTCAACTCATCAAAAATGGCTTGACACTCGTCTGTCCAGACAAACTCCTGATCATTGCAAGTTAATCGAGTCATAGGCCCCGCTATTTGAGAGAAATCTTCTGCGAACCGTCGGTAGTAACCCGCAAGAGAAAACTTCTCACCTCATAAGCCGATATGGGAGAGGGCCATGATTCGACTGCTGTGATGTTCTCTGGGTCCACTGATATACCATCACCCGTAACAATATGACCAAGAAATGATACCTCTTTGAGAAAGAAATCACACTTGCTAAGCTTCGCAAAAAGTCGTTCATTCCTCAACGTTCCCAATACTATCCGTAAATGCTGCTCAAGCTCCTCTTGACTCTTGGAGTAAATCAAGATATCATCTATAAAGACTACTACAAATTTGTCCAAGTACTGGTGAAAGATCTTGTTCATCAAATTCATGAAGACTGCGGATGCATTGGTCAACCCGAAAGGCATGACCAAGAACTCGTAGTGTCCATACCTTAATCTAAAAGCCGTCTTTGCAATGTCTTCCTTCCGAACCTTTAATTGGTGATAGCCCGATCATAAGTCAATCTTGGAGAATACTTTTGTTCCACTCAACTGATCAAATAGATCGTCTATACGCGGCAAGGGATACTTGTTCTTTACTGTCACTGCATTCAATGCTCTATAGTCGATGCACATGCGCACTGTCCCATCTTTCTTAGGCACAAAAAGAATGGGCGCTCCCCATGGTAACGCACTGGCACGAATAAATCCCTTTTCTAATAAGTCATCAATCTGCGTCTTATCTCTACCAACTCCTTGGGTGCCAGACGATATACTCGAGATGAAATAGGCTCGGCTCCCGGTGTAAGCTCAATAGTAAACTCAATATCTCGGTCAGGTGGCAGTCCTGGCAATTCTTCGGGAATACATCCTCGAACTCAGTGATGATAGGGTGCTGTAGGGTGTCATGCATCATCATATGAGTCCCCGATGCGGGTGCATCACAACTATCTCCGTCTTCTTTTGTGAACTCAAACTCTCCGCATTCGGTGGTCTAAAGATAATACTGCTCCTATGGCAGTCTATGAGAGCAAATGCTGGCTTAACCAGTCCATTCCAAGAACCACATCAAATATCGGCATAGGAAATACAAAAAGTCGTGCCATCATCTCTCTGTCATTTATCACTACGGAGAAAGTCTACAAATACCACTAAAAGTACAACTCCTCCTCCAGTGAGGATTTTAACATTCTTAGCTAAGGGTGTGATGGAAATGCTGTGTCTAGTGGCAAAACTAGTGGCTATAAATGAATGTGTGGCTCCAGTATCAAATAATATAATAGCAGAAAAGATGCAACTAAAACCATACCTGCTATGACCTCCGTCTCTACATTCTCAACAGCTAGAGAGAATGCCTTTCCATGGTTCTGCCCTGTGTAGCTCGGGCTAGTGTAACTGCTGGTATGACGCCTCGATGTCTGCTGTTGTTCCTTGCGAAGAATCTTCTGAGCACGAGCTTCTTCCAAGACAGCTGAATGGGAGACTCGGGACTAGGTAGTCATATAAGACTTGAGCTCTGGTATAAGCCTTGGTGAAATCTCCTGCCTTTTCTAACTCCGTCGGAATCAATCCCACCAAATCGACTCAGGCGATTGAACTCTGAGTCATCATCAACTGTCATATTCCCTTGCTTCAGATGAAGGAACTGGTCATAAAGACCATCTCGAATATGAATAGAGAAGAATCTCTATAAAATGCATCATAGAACTGCTTCCAGGTGATCCTAGTGCCTAGTCGTCTCTCTTCTGCCTTCCACCAGTGGTGAGCATTGTCTTCTAACAGTAGGTCCACTGCTGTCATCCAATCTCGAGCTGGCAACTGGGATGCCTTCAGTAGATTCTCTGTACTAATAAGCCAATATGACACCTCTAATGGCTTCTATGTTCCTCTATAGGCCTTGGGGTTCACATCTGTAAAATTCTTGATAGAGCCTTCATAGGGATGCAGAGCCGGTACTGGTACTGGTACTGGAGGTGGTGGTGGAGGTCTAGTCAATACTGCCATCATCGTCTGTCTTATCAGCTCAGTCTGCTGCCACTGAGCCTGCATCATGGCGTACATAAACTGAGAAGTAGGGCTCTCATCAGTCGGTGGTGGAGGCATTTACGGTCCCGACTGTGGTGGAAACTGCTGAAGGAATGGTGTTGGTGGTGGCAGAGGTACATTCCCTTCTGATGGCATGGTAGCAATCTGCCCAGCCTGGCTGGCTGAGGGTGCTGCGATCTCTGGGTACTCCGTCGTCGGTGTCGTAGTAGGCTGCGACTGTCCTGGCTGGTATGGTGTCGTTGGAGTCATAGGAGGATTCTGTCCCTCCGGAGTAGCCTCTTCACCAGATGTGAGGGCCAAGGCAGAAGTACATCCGCTTCTTAAATGCATACTGATGGCACGAGGAAGATAAGTTGATATTAGGAAAGATTAGATATGAGATAAAGCAAATAATCAAGGAAGTTTCAAAAAGATTGGAAGTCAAGAGGTAGTAGTAGTTCTGGATGAGATATCCCAATTCCTATATGCAGGCTTGTTGGGCACAGTCATGTAACCCAACAACATCAATATTGACCTGCATGGGCCACCACAAAAAACATGTAACGTCCCAGTCCCATAATACGTAGGACCAAGTACGAGAACATGCCAGCTGCACATATACGAAAAATACTCCAATATGTGGAATCCTCATATATACACATAAGCTGTAAATAAAATAATTATAGGCCAGAATGATATAATCTAAATCTCATCACAGTTCAACACAGAAGATAATAGAGTCCAATAAATAAATAAGAGTATTAAATGATAGCGGGTGAACATGCTCACTCCAAACAGCTATGAAAAATAGTCTCACAAGATCGGAGTCCAACCTCCGCAAATAGAAAGAAAAGAGATGTAAAATAATGTCTACAACTGCCTCAGATAAGAAATAGACTAGAAGTCAAAAGGCACTGCCTCATCATGTAGGATAGCTCCAATGCCGCTCCGTACTCCTGTGGAAAATTGCCTAAACCAGAAGAGATAACCAGGTTTCTGGGGATATAGCAAGATACAAGAAAACACCATGCCATATAAACTGTGATAATATAATAAAGGAAAAAGATATACATGCAATCGGGTTCTGACCATTCTACTGTGAATATGCAGTTGAGATACATTTCTTCGATGCATGAGCCCTGGCTGAATATAGGATCCGGTATAGTCCCTCTTGGGCACCAGTGACCAAGCGCATGACGTTCCAAGAACGACAGTGGCCAACCTGAGAGGCTAATCATACCCGTATCTCCAGTGGAGCTTCCGAGTTACAAGGGAAGTACAATCGAAGCCCATACGTCAGGTAATGTTCTTCCCAACTAATGCCTAGTATCATCATCTCCATGACTGATATGTACCTCTAGTAACCGCCAAGTCTTCTAGCATGCAATTCTATTAGCAGTTACCCCTATCTGTCGTACGCTCCATACGTATCAGTGGCCAGCCGACTACGCGGATACGTGTCCTACATGTGACCATCACGTGATACAACAAATGTCAAGGCCATATGAGATATACCAATACCTCAACATCAATAGGTGGTCAATAAACTAAGTCAATGCAAGAGAAAATAAATAAAGCGAGAAGAAAAACGACCGATAGAGTTGCTTGCACCCAAGTGTGACTTGGACGCACAGTTTAAATATCTAGAAATAAGAAATACTAAAAAATAACTAAAAATAAGAAATATAATAATCACAGAGTAAGGTGGCAAGGTATCTTGCCTGTTGGTGCAAAGTGGCAAGTCAGGTAATCACAATGTCAGCTAAGTAACTTCAAAATCTCCAAACAACTCAAATGCTGAAAAAAAATCAAAAATGTACTCGGTGTAAAAGATATACCTAGAAAATGCCTTCCTAAAGCCTAATTCTGGAATAGGGCAAAATCGTAATTTTGGGTCAAAACGATGTCTGTCGTTGGACCCACTTTGCACCGAAACGTGTGCCAAAGTCTATGGTCTCTAAAGTTGTCAAACTATATGTCGACGGATTTATTTGAGGAGAGGAACTCAACGGTATGTCCAGTTTTGGATTCCGATGAGTCATGCACAAAATTGCCCGTTTGAAGGTCGCGGGCCGCCAAAAATGGGTTCCGATTCGACCTTCTCAGAATCGAACCAAACTTGGCACACAGGACCAGAATTTCGATTCGTACCAGTTGGTGCAAGTTTCATCTTGATTCGACGACTGTACACGAAGTTATGGGTAAGTTTGCAAAACACCGATACGGAGGTATCTCGACGGATACGCGTTGATTTCATCGCGCACACACAACAAAACCGAGTTCCGTCAGTTCCCACACATCTGCAACGTCCATACGCATCTTTCGATGCATATAGTGTGTGACCATGTCGTCGGTTCGTCGGGGCACACGCCATATCGAACAAATTTCAGAAAATTAATATAATTAAACACAGGTTTTTCCTCAACTTCAACATCAATCTACTCTTTACAGACAAATCAAAACGACGATCTAGAAGATGCGTTGCGATCTCAGTTATATTGTTTTTTACTGTTTTCAATTAGTTCCTACAGTACTTTAGTGCACAGCAAAAAAAATTGGCCGACAAGTTGTCGTTTTTAAAACAGTTTTTAGCGTTACAGAAAACATATTTTATTCAACTTCGTCTCGATTTTTTGAGCAAGTTGATGGGTTGTTTTCGAAATCCACCTGGAGGATCTCGAAGAGGGTCAAGTCTACTTTTCAGAATATCTTACGGATCAAAATCGCTGCTACGAGTAAAAAGTTACATCGTAGGGAAGTAGGGTACCTTGAGTGGGAAAACTGCCGTAGGTGACGCGGGGCTGACTTCCGATTCTCCGTTCGTCGCACACAAAGCTCCGTCGCTGGTGAAACGAATTCGCAGGCAAAGAGGGTATGATCAGCCTCAACTTTCGTTTTGGAAGATTAGGGTTTTGAGGCTTGTGGAAAAAGTTACATATATAACAAGTTGTGCCAAAAACCTAATACTATTGGGTTTAGGAACTTGAAATTCCCACGGGTTGGGTTCCTCGGGTGATTTGTTGCACGCAGCAGGTATTGGGGAGTGGGACCCTCCCACGTGTGGGGGGGTTTTGTTTTTAATATATATATTTTTTTCCTTTCTTTTTTCCTTTTCCTTTCCTTTTTTTTTCTTTTTCCTCTCCTTAGCACTGTTCGGTGGTCGGTCCACCACAACATCTTTCTTCTTTTTTTCTTTTTTTTCCTTTTTTTATATATATTATATATATATATATATATATATATATATATAAGATATATATAATGCATATAAGCCCATAAAATTCCTTTAAATTGTAATTAAGTAAGAAAATCCTTATAATAATCATAGACTAATTTAGTAGCACTTAAAATATCAAGCACACAATCACACACATATTATATATATATATTATATATCTAGAAATACATCCATATATACCAACTAACTCTTTAATGCCAACTAATTAAAAATAATTTTTAAATACTAAAACAATTAGAAAAATCTTGGGGGTTTACAATTGGTTTAAAACTCAGATGAGGATGAAGTTTGCTCTTTTGATAAAGGTCGTATCAAGTCAGTTTGTTTAAATCAATAACCTCCTGAAGATCAAACAGAATTCTACTCTGAGATGAAATCCATGATCTACTCGACTTCATCTAAATGAAGGATACCCAGCAATAGACACGCGTCACGTGTCTCCTCCTTCGATTATTTTGATAAATATCCGAGATCTCGATAGAGAAAATCTCGACGCCCGCCACGTGTCAGCTCAACAGAAGCCTGCACCGTGCAATGATAGTAGATTCCTCTATATCTTAAATTCGAGTGCACATCGCATATGAGCCCCCATTCCTCTATAAATAGAAGGAGTTTTTCCTTCAACAAAAAAAAGGAGGAGGACACACACAGAGAGGAAAGAAGCAAAAGGCAAAAGACAGAGCTTCGAAGTCTTCAACTCCGGCATCCTCTTGATCGGTAATCCTAGAGTTCCATCAAAGGTACCAGAAAGCCAAAGCAAGTCCAACTCATCGTCAGATCATCAACGGAGGAAAGGAGCCACTGCAGTGCTCGATCTCCACCGTCACGCTTTCCCAGAATTTTTGCACTTAGATTTACTCATATAGGAATCAATTGTACCTATTTTAAGTTCAATAAATAAAAAGTTCATAACCTTTTGTGATGTCGAACAGTTTTACGAAGCTTTCGTTCAATTAGTAGCAATATGAGGTTTGAAATACATTGAACAAAAGTTTGTAATCTCCTCGATAACATAAGCTTCATAAATAGAAACCTCAACACATGCCTTATTTTTTACCTATTTTTACCTTTCTTTTTAGGTAATTCAGATGCCGCTCGAACGGGTACATCCATCGATAATCGACAGGCCCACCAACAGGTGCCTCATTGGAAAGATGAATTAGTAAATGCTCTGTGGAGTCAAAAAATCCAGAAGGAAACACCTTCTAGCTTGGACAGTGTTGTTGGCCCATTAGTCATGGTCAAACATGATTTTAATAATTGATCGAACTCTGTCTCGATATACGATAAATATCTACTCAGTTCAAGAAGATCTGTTTGCCACTCAAAATTATATTTCCTTAAAGCAATGTAATTTTTATTTTTATTGAGTCTAGGAATATATTGTACACCAAGTCGTACTAGCGAATAGGCTATCCGAAAACATTTTTCAAAACTGACTATCTTTTAAAATGACCTATGTTTTTGAAAAATATCTATTTTACAAAAAGCTTCTGAAGGATTTTTCAAAAAGCCAAAAATTATTTTCATAAAATCAACCTGACCAAACCCTGACAGAACTCGGCCAGATTTTGGCCATGGTGAACGTTATGTTAACATTGGATTTTGAACTTGGTCTTCCTTCAGTTGCGGTTGGTTACAAAGAGTTATGTCCGAATTCTGTCAGAGTCTGCCTTTAGAAAAACTATAAATAGAGAAGAATTTCGATCTTTTCAATACATCAATTCACTTGCATCTCTTCTCTTCTAAAGCTTACGTTTCTTTCAAAGAGTTCTAAAAAGCTTCTATTTTCAAATCCTAAGCCAGTTACAATCCTCTAGTCGATTTTCCAGTGTGGTATGGTCTAGAAGTTTTAGAGCGATTGTAATCAGGGGCTTGATTGAAGATAGACTCTTCACAATTGAAGTTGGTCGAGTTCTCCGTATCAAAGCTCGTCTGTAGAAGTTGCAAGGACTTCGTATAAAAACTTACGTGATTTTCCAATAGTGGATTCAACTGGAAGCTAGAGTTCTTCCGACTGGACTAGTCCTCACAAGAGGAAAACCAGTATAAATCTTTGTGTTTGTGTTTGCCTTCTGATCACTCTTTTTCATTACAGTTATTTATTTTGTGATTATTATTTCTATGATCTAACTGCTAACGAGTTTTTAATTATCAATATTTCGCTGCCTACTCTATTCATCCCCCTTAAGAGTATTCTTCTTTACGATTTTGTTCCTACAATTGGTATCAGAGCGGATTATACAGTAAAGCAAGGTAAAATTACAGTTATATTCAGTTATTTTTTAATTGTTATATAGATCACAGTATTACACATGACAACTGTGAAATTCACAAGTGAAGGCTAAGCCACAAACAGACCTCCACTGTTTGACGGCACAAACTACACTTATTGACAAACACATATGAGTTTCTTCTTAAAATCTCTTGATTTTAACTTATGGTCTGTAGTTATTGATGGATACAAAAATCCTTCTCGTATTAATATTGATGGACTTTTAGTTGAAAAACCCCATGACAAATATACAGAGAATGAAAAAAAAGGCCAGTCTTGACACACATACTATTAACGTTTATTTTGTGCTTTAGACAGAATTGAATTCAACAGGGTGTCTACCTGCACAACATCAAATGAAGTGTGGAAAGTTCTGGAAGTAACCTACGAAGGAACATACAAGTCAAGGAGTCAAAGATCAGCAGACTAACTCAGGAGTACGAGGTGTTCAAAATAAAGCCAAGTGAATCAGTCACTCAGATGTTTACAAGATTCTTGGATATTGTAAATCCTTTGTCTTCATTAGGCAAGAAATACAGTAACCATGAAAAGATTCGCAAACTTCTACGAGCTCTCACAATGAACTGGATTTCAAAGGCTACAACAATCATTGAAGGAAACGACCTCTTAACAATGTCTTTGGAAACACTCATGGGTAAGCTACTCACTCACGAGTTAGAACTTCAAGACTTTGAAGACGTTACACCAAAGGAGAAGTCAGAAAAGTCGATCGCTCTCAAGGCTCAACATAAAGAACTGTCAAAGATGATTTTAACGACAGCAACTCTGACTCTGAAGATCAAGCTCTTCTGGTAAGAAAATTCAAGAAGTTCATGAGATTTAACAGGAGAACAAAAGATAGCAACAACAACAACAACGAGGAAGATCCTATTTGCTACAGATGTAAAAAAAGGGCACATAAAGAAACATTGTCCAACAACATCATCATCAACAAGAAAAAGCAGCAAATATGACAAAGGCTACCTGAAGAGGTCTACATCAAGGAAGTACGCCAACACAAGCATATAGCATAAAAGCGAAGCCAGCGATTCTGAAGACGAACAATCAGATGACGCTGTAAATGTATGCTTGATGGCTTGCGATCAGGTAATCACTAATCTTCTATTTGATCCTTAAAATAATTTCACCTTTGAGCAACTAGGAGAGGCTTTCAGTGACCTGTTAAATGATTATAGGAAACTGTATAGTAAATATGAGACCTCTAAGAAGGTACTCAAAGAGTACAAAGGTGAGATAGAAAGACTTACCGACCAACAAAATGATGTTAGAAATATTGACTCTTCAATTGAGTCTGGTGAGCTTTCATATTAAGTTGTTGTACACGAGACTATTAAGTTATCCGAAGAAAAGACCAAACCATTATCCAGCTAAAGGAAGACCTATCTAATGAGAGAAAGAGTCTCCAGTGTGCACAAATCTAAATAGAAACACTTACATCTGAATACACTAGATTATATGACACCTCCAAAAAGTTGAAAATTAGTATAGAAAAATGGCCTGAAGTTGCTGCTTCCTATTCTAACACGTGTCAATTATCGAATCATCGGAACACGCCCAAACCAAACACTGTCAGACCAAACCATACCAAACCTATGCCCAAGAAGACTAATAGGCATGCATTCTTCTATACTAGAAAACCAAAACCTACCAATTATGCACCTCACACAACTTTTAACACTCAACATACAAAATGTCATTATTGTGGCCTCATTGGTCATATATCCTCTGCATATAGAATCAGAAAGTTAGTAGATTTAAATGTTTATGCATGGATACCAAAAACTAACCAGTCAGGACCCTATAAGTAATGGGTACCAAGAGTTTCATCTGCAAATTGTTTTGTAGGTGGAACGCCCTTCACATGCTAGGGGCAAATGGATCCTCGACAGCGGTTGCTCACGGCACATGACCGATTATGCTTCATTATTCGTAACACCATCGAAGAAGAATAAAAAAGGATACGTCTCTTTCGGTAATAATTTAAGAGGGTACATAATCTGTATCAGTGACATTGGTAAGGCTCCCTATCCTGTAATTAAAGATGTTTGTCTAGTTACCGAGTTAAAACATAATCTGCTACATAAGCTATTTAGCTGATCACGGTTATGGCATTAACTTCGTCAAAGACAAATGTACTATAGTTGATAGTTCAACTGGTAGTACTATCTTTGAAGGTATCAGGGAAGACAACATATATACTTTTTATCTGTTAGAAGATGCTAACAAAGCAGGTAGATGTTTGATGGCCAAAAGTATTGAGAGTCAACTATGGCATATGAGACTCGGTCATGTAAACATGGATACAATTTCAAAACTATCTACAAAGAAGTTGGTACGTGGCTTACCTGATATATCTTTCAAGAAGGATACGGTATATAGTGAATGTGAAAAGAACAAAGCTACCCGATCCGTATTTAAATTCAAGAATGCTGTAAGTACCACAAGATCTCTACAATTGTTGCATATGGACTTATTTGGACCAAGTAGAATTACTAGTCTAGGTAGAAAGTTATATGTATTTGTCATTATAGATGATTTTTTTAGATATACATGGGTAAATTTTCTTGCACGCAAGAACGATACATTATCAAAATTCGTCACCTTTTGTAAGAAAGTATAGAATGAAAAAGGGTTCATGATTACTCGTATTCGTAGTGATCATGGTGGCAAATTTGAGAATACAGAGTTCAAGCAATTTTATAACACATGGTTATTTGCATGAATTCTCTTGTCCTACGACTCCACAACAAAATGGAGTTGTGGAACGTAAGAACATGACTCTATCTGAAATTGCTAGAGTAATGTTAAATCAGTTTAGTCTATCCAGATACTTTTGGACTGAAGCTGTCAATACAGCGTACTATATTCTCAATAGGGTTCTAATTCGACCTATATTGAAAAAGACTCCCTATGAACTATAGTTTGATAGAACACCCGTTATTTCTTATTTTAAGATTTTTGGTTGTAAATGCTTATTCTTATACTAAAGATAATCTGAGTAAATTTGATAAAAAGGCCGATGAAGGTATATTTCTAGGTTATGCAGGAAAGAGCAAAGGATACAGAGTCTTCAACAAAAGAACCATGATCATCGAAGAATCAATTGATGTCAAGTTTGATGAGCTAAATCAATACTTAGACGATGACGACAATGAAATGTAATCACACCAAGTACAGCTACTACAAAACCTTCACACAAAGATGCAGAACTTTCAAGCAAAGAAGCAGGAACCAGCAATCCTGAGGATACGCCAAAAGAGATGAGATTCTTAGCAGATCATCCAAAGGACTTGGTAATTTGTGATTACCAAGGGTGTAAGTACTCGTTCCTCTATTAAAGATATAGTTTCTTGTGTTGCTTTTATTTTACAGCTTGAACCCAAAAATATTGAAGAAGCATGTAGTGATAATTTTTGGTTAGATGCAAGAGGAATTAAACCAATTCAAACGGAATTAAGTTTGGGAACTTGTTCCCAAGCCCATTGATCATCCGGTCATTGGCACCTGTTGGGTATTCCAAACAAACTGAACGAGAATGGTTTAGTGACTCGTAATAAGGTTCGACTCGTAGCTCAAGGATACAATCAAGAAGAAGGTATCGACTACGATGAGACTTATACCCAATTGCAAGATTAGAATCCATTCGCATGCTATGTGCATTTGCATATTTTTATAATTTTAAGTTATTTCAAATGGATGTCAAAAGCGCATTTTTGAATGGTTTTATAAAAGAAGAAGTTTATGTAGCTCAACCTCCCGGTTTTACTGATTTCAAAAATCCTGATTATGTTTTCAGGTTAAAAAAAGTCTTATACGGTTTGAAACAAGCCCCTCATGCTTGGTACGATCGTCTAAGCTCTTTTCTATTTGACAACGATTTTTTAAATGGAAAGGTTGACACTATATATTTATAAAATCTTTTAATAACATATTTTTTTAATTCAAGTCTATGTAGATGATATTATTTTTGGTTCTACTGATGAATCTCTTTGTCAATAATTTTTAAAGTGTATACAAAATGAGTTTGAGATGAGCATGATGGGAGAGCTGAAATTGTTTCTCGGACTGTATGTCAAACAAACCAACAATAGGACGTTCATAAATCAAGCAAAGTACATAAAGGATCTATTAAAGAAGTTCGACCTGGAAGCAGTCAAACCACTTAGCACTCCAATGGCGACTTCAACCAAGCTTGATATTGATGAACAAGGCAAACCCGTCGACATACGTAAGTATCGAGGTATGATCGGTACCTTACTGTATTTAACTGCTAGTCGACCAGACATTATGTTTAGTGTTTGCTTGTGTGCACATTTTCAAGCCAATCCTAAGGAATCACATCTGTGCGCAGTTAAGTGTATCTTTCGATACCTTAAAGTCACTTCTTCTGTTGGCTTATGGTATCCCAAAACCATGTCATTTGACCTAACCGGTTATTCTAATGCTGATTTTGCTGAATGCAAAGTAGATAGAAAAAGTACCAGTGGTACATGTCATTTTCTAGAAAAAGCTCTAGTATCTTGGTTTAGCAAAAAGCAAAATTCTGTCACATTATCAACAATCGAGGCTGAGTATATTGCCGCAGGACGTTGTTGTGCACAAATTTTGTGTATGAAGGAAACTTTAGAAGACTATGGATTGTATTTTATACACATACCCATTTTCTGTGATAATACTAGTTCTATTAATTTGACTAAGAATCCAGTATGTCACTCTCGTACTAAGCATATCGAGATTCGACATCACTTTCTTAGAGATCATCAACAAAATGGAGATATAGACCTTGTATACATAGACACACAGAATCAATTGGCTGACATACTCACAAAACCTCTAGCGGAAGATCGTTTCAATTATTTACATCGAATTAGGAATTTTAGACATCAATAATATTAATTAATTTTGTTTTATTAATTAATTTATTCAATACAAAATAACTTTTTGAGCAAGCCTAAAAATAGTCTGTTTGTCACCACGACTACGGTCGAAGCGAAGCGGTATTTAAGAGTTCACCGGTGAACCTCCATTAGCTGGGACAGTACTCCTACAACTAATCTGAAGTAGACGGTGAGTAAAAAATATTAATTTATAAAATAATATTAATTATATTGTTTGTAATTAAAAATTACTAAACTTTGAATTAAATATTTGAAATGATTTGATGAAAAAGATGTGGCCCACAATTTTTTTTATATAGCCAGGAGAACCCTTGGTGAATTCGGCCTGAGTTCGGTTAGAGTTCGGCTGGGTGTATATATTTAGTCAGAACCCGAGGCCCCCATCTTCTTCATCTTCTAAAACCACATCACAGCAGCAGTCGCCCGAAAACACTAGTTCTTTTTCACCTTCTTCCTTCCATTCTACGTGGAGATCTTCATCCAAAATTTTGATTCGTGCATAGAATCACGTCCTCTACAGCATACTTGATTCTCATAAGGTATAATTCCTTCTCTCCTCCACTTTCAAATTTTTAGGGTTTCTAGTTTTTGGGATAGAATGCCTAAGGGGTTCAATCCATTCAAGAGGAAGAAGACCCATGTCAGTGAAGAGGCATCATCTTCGATCTACATACAGATTCTCTTTTTCTCTGATCCAATTGGATGACGGTGCATCGGACGAGTTTTATTTCAAAACTCCCGACCAAGCATTACTTTGGTATGCCGACTTTATTATGCATACTACATGTACCGGATCTCCGATCAAGTGGACTATATTTTTGACCACCATCCTTACTTTGAGACATTAGGATTACATCACTTTGCTACTTAATTCCCTATCACCACCAATGCCATTAGATTGTTTTATTGTAATTTTGTGTTAGACACTTTTACCGCGAGACTCGTGTCGGCATAGATATCGAGTTCAATGATGAATCGCTAACGAAAATCCTTGGTCTTCCAAACGAAGGTGTCCCGCTTGATGACGTCACTGACTTCGATTTCTTCGTGAGCACGACTCTTGTTAGTTTCAAGAATGAGCTTTGTACGCCGCAGTGCTTGTCCTGAAAAGTTCAAGGCCAATAACTTGAACTTGTTTAACTACGAATTACATCGCATCATCTATTCCACTCTACTTTCAAAATCTATTTCAAAAGATGATGTCACTGCACTCGAACTTTTTACTTTATATTATATTCTTAAGGGATTCCTTTTTCTGCCCCTAAGACTATCATTCGATGATGGGTAGATGTCGCGGAAGAGATCGCAACACTCTTATCGATGATCATCCCACGCTTCTTTCAGTATTTTGATATTGACTTATCCACTTGTGCTCTGGATCCTGAGCCCAAGTTTCTCAAGTTTTCTCGTCGTAGCATTGCCACTGCTCCTCCACCTCTGCACCTGCTCCTACTGCCCCTGTTTACAGTACTGGTCCTCCTCAGCTTATCTATGACCCTTGAGGATATTCACCAGCATCTATCGAATCTGTAGACATTCTTCGTTGACACTTTCAGGGAATATGAGTTCGTGACGTGACTCGATTTCAGGCTATTGCCAACTCCTTTGACGATCTTAGATTTGCACAGACGGGTTACTCTGCTAGCTCTCTTCCAAGAGACCCTTCTGTATCTGGCTACCGCATTGATGATGAGGTGGTCCACTCTCTGTTCCAGCCAGGGAACGCATACGATTTGTATCGTACTTCTGGTGCTACTCCACATACTTCTGGAGCTGGCACTTATGGAGCTGGTCCATATGGATATGCTGGCACTGCAGCCGATGATGATGAGGATGAGGATGACTTTTGAGTTGTTACCTTTTGCGACTGATGACTTTTGTCTTATGTTTACTTGGAAATGCTCCGACATTCCAAGATAGTATCAGTATTTTTTATGATTTGTGACATTTGATAGACATGTTTTTATGCCTCAGTTTGGCATATGACTCAGTTTAGTTTATTCAGTTTAGCACTTTATTTGTTTCAGCTTTATTATAACATTATCTTTTTTATGCTTCCATAGAAACTGCCTATGATAACTACCATGCCTGTGTTGTTTATACCATATCTGTTTTTTATTTTTCTGTAATGTTTATACCATGCCTGTATTGAATATTTTTATTCATATTTTTTTGTATTTTTTTACTGATTGTTACTTATGCATTTATTGCGGGGGAGCTTTCTCTTTTGCAATTATTTGCTAAGTGACAACGGGGGAGAAATAAGATCTAACATCTTCATGGATACAGGTTATGAACAATTTTTTCATTTTATATCTCGGTACATTCAGTAGACTTTTGAATTGATCAGACCAAAGATGTTATATCGGCCAAGGTTGTTGGCATATTTTATTTTGATTATTAACAGCATCTTTGTAGTTTAGTTTTCTGTGTCTTCAGATTCATATATTCTCAGAAACTCTACTACATAAAGTCCTTCCGTTCAAGTGCAACCATCCTTGCATCGAAGACTGAAGCAGTTACCGGCGCTCCTTGCATAAGACGGCATCCTCCTGCTTAGAGTCATCGTGTCTGTACAAAGTCTAGGTATATCTGTAAACACCTAAGGATGGATGACAAGTAAAAGAACAAGTCAAAAATCAATTACCTACAGAGCGGCATACCCGCGGCATGCTTCGGCATACCGGTGGTATACCATTTTTATCGTCCACAAAGTTGTTGTGACAAATTGTCGGCATACCGACGGTATGCTCCGGCATACCGGCGGTATACCGTTTTTATCGCCCCAAAACTTGCTGTGACAAATTGTTGGCATACCGACGGTATGCTCCGGCATACCGGCGTATACCGCTTAGTGGACCAGAGAAACGTTCTGTGACAAAACATCGGCATACCGACGGTATGTTCCGGCATACCGGCGGTATACCGTTTTGTTTGCCTAAAACGTTCTGTGACAAAATGTCGGTATACCGACGGTATGCGCGCGCATACCGACGGCATACCAAGTTTCAAATACTTGGTTTTTGAATTGCTCTGACTAGCATTAATGGCCGCATTTAATGCTCTCAAACGGTCATTAATATGACCATTACTATTTGACCGGTATACCGACGGTATGCCGCAGCATACCGACGGCATGCCGGTCTGTCTGTATCCAGAGCATTAAATGCCACCCACTCTTGGTTTCTCTATAAATGAAAGCTCTCTCTCTCTCTTTTGAGGATTTCACCAACTGTAGCACCTAGTTTCCCAAATGAGGGTAATTTTGAAATTTTGTATTTATAATTATTTTAATAATGATATTTAATTCATGATATGTTTTGGTGATTTTAAATCATTTAAAATTATTTAAATCAATGACTTGTGGTTTTGACGTTTACTAGTGAAACCCTAGAGACTGTTTGACCTAGAGCTAACCATGTGATTATGATATTTTAATATCATTTTTGGCCTAAGAATATTTTTGCATTTGACCTCTTTGAATTATTTTGATATATTATTTTATTATTATGATATTGTTTTGGGGTTATTTGAGTCGGGTTCGAATTTCAACTCAATCCGACTTGAAACGGGGACCCCGGGGTAGTTTGACTCTAGTGGGACCCACACACTAGTTAGGTATGGCCCACATGATGTTAATTTTAGTCCACATGATAGAAATATTTTAGTTAGAGGTTAGACTAATTATTATGGATAAGTTTAGTGTGATTAGAGACTTTAGAATGACTAATTTAGCCCCAACCAATTAGCCCTTTCCTAATACTCATAGAATAGGTTAGTAGGGGCTTTTGGACTTTTCCTAATAGGACAAAACCACCTTTATGGCCAGCCACAATAAGGATAGGGTTGAGCCCATTTGTCATTATCCATCTATTTTTCTCTCTCTTGTTCTTCCCCAAATTCCTAGAGAGCAATCCCTAGCAATTTCTCCACCAAATCCCTCTATTTCACCAAATCTTCTTCTTTCCTTCTCCATTCTAGCCAAGGAGGAAGCTACCCAAGTTTGGGAGGATTCGAGCTCGTTCGTGTCCTTTTGGAATCTCTACGTGTCGTTGCTCCGGGAAGGTTTTTCTTCGATTCGATCTACCGGGAGATATAAATCCCTCTCCTTTTCATTTTCTCATGCATATAGGTCTATTTTGAACCCATAGGAATGACCCCCATGGTTGTATCTCCATTTGTGTCCATTTTGTGTCCATTTGGAGGTCATAGGAGTGTCCTTTGTATTGTGGATGTGTTCATGTTACATATATAGATTTATATATATATTGTAATGAGAGTGTATCTATATTTATATATGTAATAAATGGTTCATGATGATATAATCAAGTTTGTGAGTGTGGTTCCTCATTATTATTGCTATTATTGTTGTGGATAATTAGGATATATATTGTGTATTCTTTTGGCTCAACTATCTAAATCCGTCATGATTTTTATCCACGTTTTTAATTTCAGCCCTAACTTAGAAATGTCATAACTTCTAGCTCAAAGCTCGGTTTAATCTCCTTTTTTTTAAAAGAAGCGTATTGATGTTAGATTTCCAAAAATATGTATTAATAGGCCTAATTCTTTATGTAACTTTCTGGAGAATTATTTGAGTGTCAGCTGTACGAAAGATAAATGCGTTCCGGTGTTTTCGCGATTCCGGGAGTTTCCGGAAACGAAAACACGATCCGTTTAAAGTTTCGGAAAGCTAACACATAGATCTATAACATATTTTAATCCTAAATTTTAATTCATGCTGAGATGGTACAGTATTGATTATTAGTAGGAGTTACTATTCGGCATATGCATTTTGTGCACCCTTATGTGTAATATAATGTTCTATTTGATTTTAACCCATGTTAATGTATAGACATTATGTAATTAAATAGAGAATACAAGCATAAGTAAATGGTTAATAAATGATGTATGAGGTGTAAGTATCCTATCTAATGTAAGCATGTATAAGTATGGCTTGTAATGAATATGTAGGTTCCATAGTATGTAATGTATGGTGCATATAGTGGTACAAGAGAATAATGAATGATGAATGAATGCAAGCATGAATGTAATTATAATAGATGTAATGTATGCAATATATAAGTTAATGAGATATAATGTTCTATGTTACATAAATCCTATATTACCTCATGTACCCCTTACACTATGTTGACACTATCACACTGACACATTGTTCACTTACACTTTGACATTTTGATATGTATACACTATGTATGCCCATTTAACCCTCCTTGCCCTTTTGCCATGTTCACATACACACACATAGCCTCCTGAATAAGTATTTATGATACAGTTAACTTAGCTATGTATGTATAGTATATATATGTTAGCTATTGTGTTGTAAATATAAGTTTATATAACCATTTGAAATGCCATGATTATAGACCTAATGTTGAATACCAATATATGCTGTTATATATGTAGACATATATAGTTTAAAGTAATATATTTAGTGTATCTATGAATTCTTGCTATTTGAGTATTGAATAATTGCATGCTATATA